>VSMD01136275.1:0-40676 GCA_008750895.1 Mirza zaza | reverse complement strand
AATGGGACATGATCAAACTAAAAAGCTTCTGCACAGCCAAAGAAACAGTCATGAAAGTAAACAGACAACCTACAGAATGGGAGAAAATTTTTGCATCCTACTCATCCGATAAGGGGCTGATAACTAGAATATACTTAGAACTCATGAAAATCAGCAAGAAAAAAATCAAATAACCCTATTAAAAAGTGGGCAAAGGACTTGAACAGAAACTTTTCTAAAGACGACAGAAGAATGGCCAACAAACATATGAAAAAATGCTCAACATCTCTAATCATCAGGGAAATGCAAATTAAAACCACAATGAGATATAACTTAACTCAAGTGAGAATGGTCTTTTTCAAAAAGTCTCCAAATAACAAATGCTGGCGTGGATGCGGAGAGAGAGGAACACTCCTACATTGCTGGTGGGACTGCAAACTAGTTCAACCTCTGTGGAAAGCAATATGGAGATACCTTAAAGCGATACAAGTGAATCTACCATTTGATCCAGCAATCCCATTACTGGGCATCTAGCCAAAAGATCCAAGGACACTCTACAAAAAAGACACCTGCACTTGAATGTTTATAGCAGCACAATTCCTAATCGCAAGGCTGTGGAAATGGCCCAAGTGCCCATCAATCCAAGAATGGATTAATAAAATGTGGTATATGTATACCATGGAGTACTATTCAGCTCTAAGAAACAACGGTGATATAGCACATCTTATATTTTCCTGGTTAGAGCTGGAACCCATACTACTAAGTGAAGTATCCCAAGAATGGAAAAACAAGCACCACATATACTCACCAGCAAACTGGTATTAACTGAGCAGCACCTAAGTGGACACACAGGTACTACAGTAATAGGGTATTGGGCAGGTGGGAGGGGGGAGGGCGGTGGGTATATACATACATAATGAGTGAGATGTGCACCATCTGGGGGATGGTCATGCTGGAAACTCAGACTTGTGGGGGAAAGGGCATTTATTGAAACCTTAAAATCTGTACCCCCATAATATGCCAAAATAAAAAAAATAATAGAAACAAATTTCTGATAGCTGAAGAGCTAACAGAATGAAAACAAAGTAAACAAACAAATAAAAAGTAGGCATATAATGGTGACAATTCATAACTGTAAGACTAAAAAAAATCCTAAAAGCCTTCAAGCAAAAAGACACACTATATGCAAAGAAACTTTATGTTAGACATTTCATTGAAAACAATGACGCGAATTTTTTGAAATTCTGAGGGAAAATGATTAGGAACATAGAATTCATACCCAGCCAAACCAACGATGTAAAGGGGCAAAATAAATACATTTTCTGATACGTAACACAGAAAGCATATCGCTCCCAAATCCTATCTAAAAGAATTATTACAGAAATTATTGTAGCCATAAAACATAATACAGCCTAAATAAATAAATAAGATACCCAGAAGTAGGATCTGAGATAAAAGCAGCAGGGATGTGTTAAAAACACAAAAATCAAATAAATAAAAAACCCAACTGGTAAAAGTTAAGTTTTGATTGGTATAAAAAACATCATAAGTAGAAAGCAAAATCTTAAGATTTTTTCATAAGGAAGGTGACAAGGAAGAGAACAGAACAGAGGTTCCTGGAAGATGTTGGCAGAAAAACTTAAAATTAAACATTTGCATTACGAATTTCAGGTCAGTAATTAAAAGACTAAAAACATAATATTTAACTTCCTAACTCTTAGAAGGATAAAAATGAGAAAAAACTTGACTCGTCTAAACAAAACATAATGAGAAAAAAGAGAAAAAAAGAAAGGACATGGACAACACAAAATAAGATATCAGAAGAAAGTTCAAACATATTAGCAATTATAGTAAATGTGAATAGGTTTAATGTGCATATTATAAGGTGAGACACATAAAACAACAAAAAATCATTACCAATTACTTTAATGTCAGGCACTGTTTTAAGCACTGGGATGGGTGCACAAGACAGATATGATCAATTTAATGTCAAGGGGGAAAAGGCATGAATCAAATAATGACAGAACCACTACAGTAATTCAACAAATAAATATTTGTCTGTGTGTACCATACTGTGGAGTAGGAAGTAGAATGAACAAGTAGAATCAACAAGTTTTGGTGACTGTACTGTAGTGTCAGGAGTAGTTAAAGGATAAAAATATGTTAGGAATAACCGATTTTTTTAAAATAATCAACCAGATCAGTAGTTGAACCACTTGCAGTAGGAGAAAACTCACGAATTGACCAAATGATTATCAATTATCGGATGGTCAAGTAAAAACATAAGTTGATTAAATTGGAGATTGTGGATGATCATAAGAATACAGTCTTATAATAGTATTAATAAGGAAAACAAGTTGCAAGAGACTGAGTCGTATAAGTGGTGTACCAAAGAAGCTATACAAAATGTTCCACTGAGATGTAGGCAGGAAATACTATAACTTCTATTTATATTATTTTTTGGCCATAAATAAGGCAATTAAGTTATAATAATACTAATATTTGGATGAACAATGCTTCTCTCATAAACTGGAGAAGTTACCTTAAGAGAAGGGAGAAAATGACACAAAGTAGAAGGGTAACAGTGGTATGCTCAATCTTACTTCTGTAGTCGTCATGTTACAAAGTTTTGCAGTTCAAATGTGCCTGTTTAAGTGGATTTATAGATTATGTTATGTAGTTTTAACTAAATTAACCCTCAATATGGCTTAAAAAGATCACAAAGAACTCTAGGCATTAATGCTAATTCTAAATATGAAAATACATGTGAACAAACAGAAAAGGGCTAATACATCATATGGTTTTTACTATGAGTCCTTAAAAAGCTACATTTTAATGCAAAAAAGAAAATCATTAATGATCTGAGATCTGACAAAGTTAGCTCTCCAAATTCAAACCTATAAAGAGAATTTAAAATATGGATTTGTCTACGTTCAATAAATGATACACTGTTAATAAATTTTTTAGAATTAAACATATTTACTCTTTAGCACCTCTTTACATTGTTTCATAATGTGTATATAGTATATTGCTATAGCAGTATGTGTATATAAATTGTAAACAAATACACAAAAACATAATTACAGTATATGCACAAAGATATTTTACTGATAGGGCATATAATTAAAGTAGGGAGACACAGTAGAAATGTATATGAGTAATAAAGATGCAATGATGAGTACAGGGAAGAGGATGTGAGAAATATATGACATGCAGGGCCCCAGAATATTTGTATGCTAGCTTGTTTCTAGGACAGCAGAGCTTACAGGAGAGGTTCTCAAATGTCAATCTGGGCCAGGCGCAGTGGCTCACACCTGTAATCCTAGCACTCTGGGAGGCCGAGGCAGGTGGATCGTTTGAGCTCAGGCACCAGCCTGAGCAAGAGCGAGATCCTGTCTCTACTGAAAAATAGAAAGAAATTAATTGGACAGCTAAATATATATAGAATAAATTAGCCGGGCATGGTGGTGCATGCCTGTAGTCCTAGCTACTCAGGAGGCTGAGGCAGGAGAATTGCTTGAGCCCAGGAGTTTTAGGTTGCTGTGAACTAGGCTGATGCCATGGCACTCTAGCCCGGGCAACAAAGTGAGACTCTGTCTCAAAAAAAAAAAAAAAAGAAATGTTAATCTGCTTGTTAAAAACACAGATTCCCAAATTTGCCTTTCCTCCATTTTGATTCAATCAGTCTGGTATTATGTTCAGAAATATGTATGTGATACCAGTGGAACAACCTTAAATGAAAACTGGCCAAAAGCAAGGTTTAAACGCCACTGAGAAGACCCCCCCAAGAAAAGAAGAAATCCAAGACTGGGCACTATCCATGTGAGATTCCATGGTAAACAGAGGAGAAGGTGGGGATAAAGGGACAAAGGAGGGACTGGCCTTTATTAAGAGCACTTTGCCTCCATTAACACAGGGATAAGTGCAAAAGCTGGTGGAAGAAATATAGATTTGGTGATGACAAGTTCAGGTAATTTGCAAGGCAGAGGAATATCTTCCTTTACCAGAACTGATATGAAAATAGAAAAAATTGAAATGTAACTATTTTTATTTGAAAAATTCCTATAAAAATGAGGCACACTTACAGTGGTATCTTTTTCTTCAATACAGATTTTCATTTACTGAGAGGGTAAGAATTCATCCAGCATTTTTATTTTAAATTTTTTATTTTTTTTTAAATTTATTTTAAATTTTTATTTTAAATTTAATTCTTTTTCAATCTGGAAATTACCTTATTCATTATGGTTTTAATGGCATCCAAATGATCCTGAACAATAAAGTTTATTTTCTTGCCTTATTTCTTTACATATTCATTGACACAACTCTGAAAAAGACTAAGCCATAAAAATAGAAGGTTGCTGATTGCATGGTGATCACAGCAGCTGGGTAACCATGTGCTAATGCAGCAGTTAATTGTCTGAGAGGGTAAAAGTTATTTGGAGTACAAATGGAAGTTTAAAATGTGAAATCTGTCTGTTTTAGATCAAAGAGATTTTTTTCTTCACTAATCATATATCCAATTGATTTCTGATGTAAGATATATTTAAGATTCTTTGTAAGAAAAAAATACAATGTAAATGACTTTGTCAAATCATTTGAATTAATCAGTGGAAGCTGGATTAGCAAATTCATTTCTTTAGTAAAAGATCAAGGCTTCCCAAGCTACTAGCCCTCTTTCTATCCTTTTGTAGTCCTTTATTTTTGAGGCTTTTAAATTTAGAACCTGTTTTTAAACACAAAAGTTCTGTTTAATAATAAACTTTAAATGACAGTTGTAATCAACTTGTGACTTCAATAAACTCTTATTTCTTAACCAAAAATCCTTTTTCTCCTATTTATAAAAGTAATACATGTTGCTGCAAAAATATTAAGAAAATATTTGGTATAAATAATATGAAATCACCCATAATTTAACCAGAGGAAATTATGGTTAAGATGTTTTGTATGGTCTTCTAAATCTTTAAAAAATGAACATATATACGTATATTTTTAATAAGAAAAATCAAAATATTACACACATACAACAGATATGGCATTTTTGACAGATTGCTAAGTATGTTGACAGAAGGATATATAATAATTTTAGTAATCCCCCATCAAAGGACATGTAGATATTAGTTTACCTTTAAGAGTGGTACGTTCATAAATAAGAAATTGGACATTTAAATCTTATGTCCAAATAGAAGATTTCTTCTCTTATAAACATCACACATAGATCCAAACTAAGAGGTTGTCTTATTGTTGGTTTATGAGATAAAATTAGTTTTAAAATTAACCAGCTCATTTTATTTATCCTTATTATCTGATATATTTTTATAATTTCAATGAAATAATCACAAATTATAACTGTTTTAAATAAACACATGCCCATAGACACAATGGGCAGTAACTTCCAGAGTGATAAAAAAGCTGATGAAAAGTTCTTAATAATTTCACATACATCTTAAAAGATGTCATGTGCCAAATACAAGCATACATTTATACTAGCTGAGTAAAAAGTGCTGAATGTATATTTTAAGAAAATCAAACTTCAGAATCACACTTTCAATCTAGATAAAATTTCAAAATTGGAAACATAATGCTTCTAATATTCTGAGGTTCTATGTCACTGAAAAATTGTCCTTACTATTTCACATCTGGTTTTGGAAGGCAAAAGGTATAAAAATACATAAAGAGTTATCAGGAAGTTACTTCTATTAGGAACATCAAACACTTCGCATATATCACCAGCAAATTTAAAAATCAGTTGAGATGTTAGAAAAATGCAAATTAAAGCCAAAATGAGACACTACTTAACAGCCACTAAAATGGCTATATTAAAAAGACAATAAGTATTGGAGAGGATATTGAGAAACTACAATCCTCATTTACTGCTGATGAGAATATAAAATAGTATAGCAAATTTGGAAAACAGCTTGGCAATTTCTTAAAATAGTAAATATAAACTTACCATACAACTCAGTGGTTCCACTCCTAAGAATCTACCCAAGAGAAATAAAAACATATGTCTAAAGACTTGTATGTGAATGTTCACAGCAGCATTATTCACAATAGGCAAATATGGGAAACAACCCAAATGTTCATCAACTGATGACGAATGGATAAACAAAATGTGGTATATCCTTAAAATGGAATAGTATTCAACAATAAAAAAGGAACAAAATAGTGATAAATCCTATAAAATGAAGAACTTCAAAAATGTTACACAAAGTAAAAGAAGCCAGAAGCAAAACACTACATATTTTTTATTGCATTTACATAAATTGTCTGGAAAAGACAGCAAAATAACTTTCTAACCACCACCACCACCATTTACTGAGTACCAATATATTCCAGTACTTTATATCTTAAAAGAAAAGCTTATTGGCAAACCTCAATTTTAGTGACTATCATCTTGACTTGTATTTCGAAATTTTACTTGATATAGTTTTAACCAAAAAAATAAATAAATAAAACAGGTATAAAATTCACCAGATTTATCTAGTTTATATACAGGTGAAATGCTTTTTAAAATCTCTCTTTTTCTCCCTGACTTTGGTCCATCTGAATTCTCATTTAGTATCCCTACTCAAATTGACAAGGCAGGAGAAAATAATTGTTAAGTTCTGTAGTATAGCAACTCATGGCGATAAAAGCTTAAGTAACAAAATAGTTTTTAAAAATATGTGTATTCCAGTGATCCATGGATAACCAAGAGTTGTCTATAAAATACAAGATTCATTCGAATGTATTCCAACTCCTTTAGGGAACACAGAAATAGATATTTTGGCTCAAGGACTAGTAAGAGTTGATATGTACTACCCTATTATTAGCATACATCTTTGAGAAAATTAATTTTCTTCTAATCTCTAGGATTTGTTTTGGCAATAGAATGATGTTTTGTTTTTTTGTGTGGTATTCAGAGGCTTTCTGGCAATTGACAGGGCTTTAAAGATGCCAAAATATCTGAACTCCAAGGTTAAGAATCAAGAAAAGGAAGGCGTTTAAAGAAGATTCAGAAAATGTGAATGGATTTCCTGAGCCAGAACAATAATAAAATACTACTTGGGCCTGGAAGAGATATCTTATAAAATAAAATGTTTTCAAGCTTTTTTGTAGAGTTGATTAGCAGTGAGCATTTTAAACTGTAATACTATTATACAATTAAAAAGATAAAGTAGGAAATCTTAAAAGATATATTCTAACATGGTATTTAGAAAACTCCTAAGAAAAGGTGTTAAAAGTCAAGAAAGATGTTAAGGGAGCTTGTCTCAGTACCAACTTTAACTGCAAAACTGATGAAGACCTAAGGTATTCCAAGATGGTACACACATGTTCCTAGATAGGGGGCATAGGTAGGTAGAGAATCCATGGGATGGTTTTAAGATTCACTTTTTATTTCACCCTTTAGTTTTTCACATGATTGTTGTATAAGGTACATAACAAATTAGTATAGAAGCATATAATTTATAAATAAATAGACACTGGGTTATACACTCAATATTTTATTACTGGTAAGATATTCAAATCAAAAAGTGTGGAAACCACTGTTTTAATGCATGGAATAACTAGAGTTACTATTTTGTCACACTGGGGTTAAGCAGTGCTACTTTTCTGTGACAAGTTATAAGGAAGCAGAATTACTAAAAGCCAACCTTTAAAGTTATTTACAGTTTACAAAGTTTTAACATATGCTATCTCATCTGATGCCCACAGCCATTTAGTGACATTATTAGTTGATCCAATACTATCCAGTAATAATTTCTCAGAAACATTCATGAACACTAGCTGTGTTTATTATTATTATAAATAAATACTATCTGTGAAGCTAATGATAGGAGAAAATATTTTAAACACAGGTTGATTTAAGTCAACTGAGGCACAAAATAGTATGTTAGAGGGGTTAATCCTCCACAAAAAATTTAGAAACCACTCAACAAGAATTACATAAAGTACAGTAGCTTTCTCTGTCTCTTCTCCTGCCAGCCCCTAACACTTCTATCCTTTATTTTTTAAGAAGTTTGGGGCCTTCCCAGCCTAGATAAAGGAATGACTGCTAATCATTTGACAATCAAACAGAAGAGATTAAAAGCTCTGGAATTATTCAGCTAGAAAAGATTAAAGGCAGATTTAATAATTGACGCTATATAAAGTTCTACTGTGTGGAAGACAGTGACAAGTTGTTCCACCAGAATTAAAATAGGAGGATATAAGTTTAAGTAGCTACTGACAAAATTACTATAGAAATATCACAAAAGTTTTTCTGACAGTAAAAATTTAGAAGAACACTACTTAAGGACCTCTATCAAAAGGGATTTTGATAAACAGGATAATCTATTAAATGGAATCATTTAAATTTACCAAGAATGCCTATAAGACATGAGAAGTTTGATTTCAGTTCTTCAGAAATACATATCTGTGTATACTAATAGCTAAATTTCAGGAATTTGCTAGCATCCACTATCAGTAAGTTAACTTATTCTTATTTACCTTAACCTAAAGAAGTTGACTTTTTATTGAATTAAGGTGTTGATAATGATTGGGCTGTTGGAAATAATCCCCGTGGTAAATTGCAGCAGGAAAATTTTAGATTAGAAATGTCAATGCAGTAGAGGAAGTCTAATCTAATTATCATACCTCTGTTCAGCAAGTCTATTATTTTGTTTCAGGTTAAAGATATATGCTAATTTGTATAACTAATTTAAGTACCAAGGCAATGGGTTCATTTATAAATGATAAACTAAACAAACTTTAAGCTGCCTCAGAAGCAAAAAGCCACAAGCCAAGATTTAAAATATAAATAAAACGCAGCCAGTTTTCCTACTTTTACCACAAATTTCACAATTTTTTAAAGAGCTGAAGAAATTTGGATTTGTTAAGAGTTGTAAGAACCAAGAATATAGGGGGCATAAATTCAGGAATAAATTATAACATATTCCAAAGCTGTTGCTGTTCAACACTCTGAAAGGAACAGTTAAGGAAAGTTTAATTCTAACATTACCATTGGAGCAGACGGTGGATTTGATGACTGCCCTTGGCGGTTTTCTGCATGCTGGGTTAACCCATTAGGATTTGAAGATTGTGTTGTAGGAAGCTGGGTGCTGGTTGCAGGTGGCTGAGACGATTCTACTTTGTGGCTCTTATTGGAAACATCCAATATGCTACTTCTCTCTATTGCAATCAGGTCACGAATTTTTTGCAGCTGCTCCACTGAAGCTTTCTTAGGAAAGATAAGGTGTGTTTCTCCCTGGAATTTACAAAATTAGGAAAAATTTTAACCTTTGCTTTATAATGACATTCATATATATACAGTTATATATAAAATGAAGTCAATACTATAGAATGCATCATATTTTAAAAAATCATACTGTTTTCTTACCATCATGGCACTTTTTACAATACAGTCAAAGGTAAATAATCCCTAAACATAAACCAGAAAATTAAGAAAATTTGTTTCCCTGTTATAATGTTTAGCTTATTTAATGTGGTTCTTATTTAATTTGATCTTTGAGGAGTAAGAAGTCAAAAATCTCATAAGAGTTGCAAAAATGCACATTCCCATCTTCTCTGCAATAGTATAAGATATTACTTTACTATTTTCTATGAAATTCCCTATGAAATAATAAAGATAGTAGAGATATTGCTGTACAAAAAGATCAGGGGTCACATAAAACCAACAAGAAGTAATATAACAACCTTTGAACCTTCTAAGTCTTTAAAGAATAACTACGTGATTAGAAGTCTGTGTATAGCAGCAGTCCTCATCCTTTCTGGCACCAGGGACCAGTTTCATGGAAGACAATTTTCCACAGGCGGGGGAGAAAAGGGAACTCAGGCAGTGACATGTGGCCCTGTTTTCCCAACAGGCTACAGACCAGTACTGGGCCAAGGTCCAAGTGTTAGCGACCACAGGTGTATAGGGTCTACTAATTTTTCCAAAATAAACAGTATACCCTGATAGTCAATTCAAAACTATGCATTATAAACTATAATAAGAAGGTGGTCCAAACAAAACAAAACAAAAAAATCATGTCTTTGAGTTGTGATTCAGTTAATGAATACCCATAGTATAATCAGAGAACTTTAAGATAAACATTACGACAAAACCCAAAATGAAAAGTCAGCCAATTACAAGACAAGAAAAAAGGTGAAATGAAACTATGTTCAATCAAGTTTCAAGGTGTATAGAAGCAAGTGTTAAAACTGCAATTCTACCAACTGCAAATCATATAAAAAAGGTTACAAACAGAACAGAATTGTAGTCCTTGAGTATTTAAATTAAACTCCACAATTAGGAGTGATCTTATTCCTGTGGTGATGGTAGACCTATAGGAATCAAATGACTAAGAAATTCCATATGAATCCTTTTTAAAAAACTGAAAGAGGTCAGCAAGCTCCATGCATTATCCATAATAGTTGTAAAAAAGACTACTACCATTTATTGTGTTTCTGTGTTCTAAGTACTGTGCTAGGCATCTTAAATACATTATCTCAGTAATTCTAACAAATACCCAGAAAGGTAAGTATTAGGTTTTATATGAAAATACAAAGGCTCAGAGAAGTTAAATAACCCGCCTGAAGCTACAGCATAATTGGCAGAGCAGGGATTCAAACAGCATGACCACAATCATTATGCTATAACTGATTTCACCTCAGACTGAACAGGGACCAAAACCCATAAGCTTGTACCAATAGTTGGAAAGGATGAGCAAACAGAAAACATCTTTACAACTGTAATGATTAGATGACTGGCCCAATTTGGAACACAATAACTTTTCCAACATTAGAAAGGAACCACCTTACATCTTTGATGAGGCCTGGGAAGAAAAACCAGATATCTGGTTGAAAAACAAATATGGAAGCATCTGATCTCACATTATTTGTGCAGCAGCACTGAAAAAGGCAAATGACACCACAGAGAAGGAAAAATTGCATGACAGGTATCTGGATCTACGTCTCAAGTCCACACCCCAGAGAGGGTTCCAGTAAGACAAAGATGCTGCTCATGCCTTGCTCCCTTCCCTTCCATCTCTTCCCAGCCAGTCCCCAAAGAATATATAATTATGGCCAAAGTGTTTATACCAAAATATTTAATCGACAGCACTGTATTTTCACAAAAAGACAAATTATAAGCTTAATACACTAGATCCAATAACATATTAAGGAATCAGTAAGAATTTTAGTATTAACAAAGCTGTTTCCCAAGGTATTTTTGCTAAGACAATTCTCAATGCAGGATGTTTAGCAAACCTGGCCCCTGACCACTAAATATCTTCTAGTCACTGAAATAACCCAAACTGCCCTCACAAATCCCATGCCCCATCCTCACCACAGTAAGGGTAGGTATGGCTCCTGATTGAGAACCATTCCACTAAGCTAAACTGTAGGGTCACATATCTATTTAGAGCCCAGTCTTTCTCAACCTCACTCTCAGAGTTTTCATTAAAAAAAAGAATGCAGCCTCAGAAACAAGTGGGTCTATAAGTGTCCATGATTTTAATATACAGTTGTAAATTCTGGGATAAGTCTTAGATTCATACTTCATTTCAAAAGCCCATCATGCTGGGAAAACTAGTTAACTCTTTATGCAGAAGAGTGAAACCAGATCCCTATCTCTTACTGTACATAAAAATCAAATAAAAATGCATTAAAGACTTAAATGTAAGTCCTAAAACTATGAAACTACTAGAAGAAAACATTAGGAAAACTCTTTAGGACATAGATCTGGGCAAAGATTTCTTGAGTAAGACCTCAAAAACACAGGCAACCACAGCAAAAATTGATAAATGGGATCAAATCATTAAAAAGCTTCTGCATAGCAAAGGAAACAATCAACAAAGTGAAGAGGCAACCTACAGAATGAGACAAAATGTCTGCAAACTATTCAAATGGCAAGGGATTGAGAACCAGAATATCTAGGAAGTCAAACAACTTAATAGTAAAAAAAAAAAAACAAAAAAAAAAAACCATTGAAAACCAGCCCGAAGATCTGAATAGACATTCCACAAAAGACATATTAGGTCATTAAAATGAAAGGTCTGATTTTGAATTAAAAGTTTAGCTTATTATATATCAAACAAGCAGCAGTACAGTTAATCAAAGTATGCACCTAAATTATCAGCACAGTTTTGGCATCTTTTTTTTTTTTTGAGGCACAGTCTCACTGTGTTGCCTCAGCTACAGTGCCATGGTGTCAGCCTAGCTCACAGCAACTTCAAACTCCTGGGCTCAAGCGATCCTTCTGCCTCACCATCCTGAGTAGCTGGGACTACAGGCATGCACCACCATGCCTGGCTAATTTTTTCTATATATATATTAGTTGGCCAATTAATTTCTATTTATAGTAAAGCCAGGGTCTCACTCTTGCTCAGGCTGGTTTCGAACTTCTGAACTTGAGCAATCCACCCGCCTCGGACTCCCAGAGTGCTAGGATTACAGGCATGAGCCACTGTGCCCGGCCCC
Organism: Mirza zaza; assembly: GCA_008750895.1. Lineage (NCBI taxonomy): Eukaryota > Metazoa > Chordata > Mammalia > Primates > Cheirogaleidae > Mirza > Mirza zaza. The sequence continues at coordinate 28,256 of VSMD01136275.1, read as the reverse complement.
AGCCTCTGTAGTTGGAGCAGTGTTATTTCTACAACGTGTGGTCCAGTGTTGTCTTGTAAGAGGACTGGCCTATCTTTAATGACCAATCTCAGCTGCTTAATCACAAACATCCTCATCATTTTGTCCAGTGGTCGCAGTAGACATCTGCTGTAATCAATTGACCAGGTTTCATGAAGCTGTAATGGATAATACTAGCGCTGGACCACCAAACAGACAACATTAGCTTTTTTTGATGAATATTCGGTTTTGGACTGTGTTTCAGCACTTCATCTTTATCCAACCATTGTGCTGAATGCTTGTGATTGTCAAAAAGAATCCATTTTTCATCACTATGTAACAATACGGTGTAGAAATGGTTTGCCTTTTTGTCATTACAGCAAATAAAGGCAAGCTTTGAGACGATTACTCTTCTGGTGCTCATTTAATTCATGCAGTACCCATCTATCCAGCTTTTTTACCATGCTGATTTGTTTCAAATGGTCCAATATTGTTAGAATACTAACATCAAACCTTGCTGCTAATTCATACATAGGTTGAGATGGATTTGCTTCCACTACAGCTTTCAGCTCATCGTTATCCGCCTTTGTCTCAGTCACCCACATGGCTCATTTTCAAGATTAAAATCACCAGACTCAAACTTCTCAAACCATTGATGATATTTCAAGCTGTCTGCACTGCACTGAATCTATGGCGGAACTCATATTCAAAAAACATGAATTTTTGACTTATCTACAGTTTCACAAAAATTGCTCTAAAAAAAAATTTAAAAGATAATCACAAGCCAAAAACCTTATGTTTGAAAGAATGAGAATGTACCTTACCTTCACAATAACAATAAAACAAGAAGTGTCAAAGTTAAAATGTCAGAGATGTCAAATTCAGTACTTAAGGAAATCAGACATTTGAACTTAATGACCTAATATAAATGGCCAACAACATATAAGAAAAAATGCTCAACGTCACTAATCATCATGGAAATGAAAATCAAAACCACAATGAGATATCATCTCACCCCAGTTAAAAAGGCTGTTTATCAAAAGACAGAAAATAACAAATGCTGGCAAGGACATGGTAAAAGGAGAATGCTTGTATACTGTTGGTGGGAATAGAAATAAGTATAGCCATTAGGTTCACCCCAAAATTAAAAATAGAAATACTAGATGATCCAGCAATCTCATTGCTGGGTATACACCCAAAAGAAAGGAAATGTGCATATTGAAGAGCTATCTGCATTCCTATGTGTACAGAAGCATTATCTGTAATAGATAAGATATGAAATCAACCTAAGTGTCCATGAACAGATGAATAAAAAAATAAAGTTCTGTTCTGTCCATGAACAGAAAATAAAGAAAAACAATGGATTATTATTTCACCATAAAAAAGAATGAAATCCTGTCATTTGCAACAACAGGGACAGAACTGGAGGACATTATGTTAAGTAAAATAAGCTATGAATGGAAAGACAAATATCACATGTTCTCATTCGTATGTGAAAGCTAAAAAAGTTGATCTCATGGAGGTAGTAAACAAAAGGTGGTATGAGAAGAGATTGGTTAATGGGTACAAAAATACAGTTAGAAGGAATAAGATCGGTAACACAATAGGGCAATTATAATTAACAATAATTTACTGTATATTTCAAAATAACTAGAAGAGTAGATTTGTAATGTTCCCAACACAAAGAAATGATACATGTTTAAGGTGACAGATATCCCAATTACCCAGATTTGATTATTAAATCAAATCTTGTTTCAATCTTTGATGCATGCTCATATCAAAGTACCATATATATCCCATAAATATGTACAACTATTACATATCCATAAAAAATCTTTTTTAAAAAGCCCATAAAATTCCTTTTTGGAGGTAGAGTTCAATTTTAGCTTCATCGGTTCCTCCTGCAACTTAGTCACACTTATAAAGTATTTACTTCAGACAGGTCCTGCGATGTAAAGTCCGAAGCCAACCAAAAACTTTAAATATAATTTAGTCTTATTAAAACATGTTAATCTTTTCAGAAATTGTGACTTCACTTGCATCAAATACTACTACAAGTCTCAGTGTGGCTTGTTATCTGGCAGTGGGGTGAACAACCATTAGTTTGCCTGAGATTGAGAGGTGTTTTGGGATTTGGACTTTCAGTGCTAAGATCAAGACAGTAATGAGCAAACTGGGATGGTTGGCTACCCTACTTAGCACTTGAATATTTGCTGAATGAAAGACAAACCTGATTCCGTTGAATCTGTGACATTTCAACAATGAAAATGGGTAGTCTCTAGCTGTCATTTACTCAATTTTCCTGTCCAATTTGAACCTCAAGAAAGCTGCATTTCCTTGAACAAAATCAGCAATGCTCTCATTTGTTCTCCCTCTATAATTTTAAATTCTTTATGTTCTGATGTCTGTGTATAATCTACAATCAGATGACACCATAATTTATATCCCTAGCCTGATCTCTCCTTTTGAGTTGTAGGCTCATATATCCATGTGCCTATTTGACATCTCTACTTGAATATTTAACAGCAAATGAGTCATAACTGTCCAAAAGATAGGTAATGATTTCTCCCCTGAAACCTGCTACTCTGCAAGATTTCTCCATCTCAATTAGCTGTACTCCTATGCACTTAGTTGTTCAACCCAAAACTTAAAAGTCCTTGATTCTTTCCTTTCCCTTATACCCCACATTCAATTCATCATCAATTCCTGTTGACTCCATTACAAAAAGAAATCCTGGATCCTTCTACTTCTCCCAATTTCCACTGCTATCAGTACTTAATTCAACAAATGTTCACTGAGTGCCTAATATATGTAACGCATCAACACTATTCTAGGAGCTAACAATGTAGGAACAAAACAGAAAAAAGCCCTGTCCTCACAGAACTTATAAAAACCACTACCATGTACTCAGACTAATAAACTTTCTAACCAGTCTACCTGCTTCATCCCTTGTCCCCATTGCAGAATATCCAGCATATTCTTTTTACAGCAGCTAGGGTAATCTCTGAAAATATTCTTTCCTGCTTAAAACTTTCCAGAAGCTTCCCATCACACTTAGAATAAAGTCTAAGTCTTTGCCACAGTCCTCAAAATCCCACGTCCTGGTCTCTGCCTGTCTCTGAAACTTCTGTGTCAAAGCTAGTCCTGCCAGCAATCCTTTGCAGATGTTAATCCTTCTGCCTGAAATACTCTCACCTGAGAGTTTCAGGTACTTGGACTGCTTCATCATTCATGTCAGTCATGTACCAGCTCAAATGTTATCTCCTCAGAGGGCTTCCCTGACCACTGCCTACCACTCTAGTTTTTTATTCTATTACCTTGTCTTCTTTTCTTTTGTGCACTCATATTCTTTGTTTTCACTTCTGTTTACTGCCTGTTTAACCTGTTAGAATGCAACCTCTGTGTGAGATCGGATTTTATCTACTACTTAGTTCACTACTGTTACCTTGGTGTGAAATGGAACCTGGGGAGGGAAGCAGAGAGGCAGGAAGGAAAGTGTATCTTACAGCAGCTCAGCATATCTCTTTAACAATTTCTACAATTGCCAATTCTGACTGCCACTGACTACTAAGTCTCCATACCCTGTTTAACTTCTCTCAATACTCCATAAACTAGGAATAGTTAAGGATATAAACATAAAGAAAATTCACAATCTTAAAAACTACTTTCAATATGTCATAAAAGTAAACTATGCCACAAGATTCCAGAAGATGGAAATACCAAACTTTTCTTTTGAAGTAAAAACAAAAAAATACACTGAAACTCCTCTCTTGTCACAAAAGAAGTTTCCGTGTGGCAACTGAATTCAGCTTTTCTGCGTTCACTTCAGACTCTTCATTTCTTACTGGAGACAGGTAGTTAGACCCTATTAGTATCCATCCATATGTGCTCACAAGTCAGGTTTTTGCTAAGAGTCTAAAGTAAACCACATTTGGTCCTTGGGTTACATGTTTGACCTTCCCTTAAACAACTGAGACTTGTCAGAATTTCTCTGTGGAGAGTTGTTACATTTTATTACAATTTTAAAGTATATTTAAGATTTTTAAATGTCTAATAGGTGAAGAAATAACTACTTCTACAGATTCCCAAAATGATCAATTAATAAAACTAATAGAAATCAATTTAAAAAATTAATAAAAAGCACTATCTTAAACAATTATTCAATAACACAATAATGATTGCATTGTGCACGAACATACTTACCTCTTCAAAGCCCATTTCAAATAAACATTCAACAGCTCCTCTGACAGGCAACAGTCTAGTGGAAAAAGTTGTGTTTCCAATCCGGATAGATCTATATTTTTCATCATTAGGGTTTCTGATGAAAAACCAAAAGTTTGATTATATAAAATAATTTATATTTTTCATAGTGCTTTTATATATCTTTTCACATTTCATACTGGCTAAACTCCGAGATGGTAGTATAGACTCCAACTTTAAAGAAAGAGAAAGCAGTTTGGAAAAGCAGTCCAAAGTCCAATTTTGATTCTTACCTCGGTACACATCTAGCACAACCTCACTGTTTAATTTCACAGCTGATAATATTAATGCTGCCATTAGGAAAATTCATGTGACATTTTAATTTTGTGCTGTTAAAGCTAGACACTTTTATGAGTCTTTTAGGTTGTCAAAAGAAAAGAAAAAATCCATGTAAGCTCCAGACAAGGGGCAGAAGATTTTGTGTTTTATTCTAATGAATCCTCATCATCTAGCACAGTACCTGGCACATAAATAGTGGTTAATAAATATTTGTGAAATGAATAAAAGTAACTAAATAGCTATATAAAAATGGATAATTCCTCAAAGACTTTGCTTCTGACAAACATGAAACTAGATATACCTTTACAGTCACTTGATTTTCTTTCTTCCTTACATCAGTGATTGTTTTTGCTATAAGTTCTGCTTCAGTTCAAGATACATTTTTGACACAAAAAAAGTACGGTAATAAAAAGATATAAATTTCTTTTTACTGTAATTAAGATTCTGAATAGTATACATAAGATGAGTAACCAGTGCATGAAAAGCTTTGAGATTTTTAATAACCCTGATAAATCAGAAAGATTTTTTTTAATCAGAAAGAAGATACAAGGTTAAGATAATCATGGTATTATATTTAAAAGACCCTCAAAACATAGTTTAGGATGAAAAGTTTCATATCTGATACCAACTGCCTTAAAGTGGTTGTGGCTTCCATTAGCACTATGTTAAGAAGGATTCTGAGGCTGTGTCTGGAGTCCATATGAAGGTGTGCTGTGGCTATCTGCCTAAGGTATGAAATGGGGTGTGGGCACGTGCTAGCAACTGATTTGTCATTCTTGTCTTAATTATACACGTTTTCTAGATATTTGGATATAAAAACAAAACTCCCAAATATTTTAATTGTCCAAGTTTTAATAAGCTTTGCATGTTTTCCATCAATTCCTGATTGCCAAATGGTCATAAATACTAAAGGAATGTTATTAAGCTTCTTTTCCCTTCATTTCAAAATTTACTCAAGTTTATTACAGAATATTCAGAGACAAAAGTTCTAAAGTGCTATTCAAAACGTCCACAGATTGGTGCTGATCTATAAATTCTTAACTATCCATCCATGAAAAGAGTAGTCATTGAGAGTGTTCAGTAATTTTTATAGCAATTTGATATTGCCATGAAATTTTCACTTTATTTTACAAAAGTTAAAGGTCCACAAAGGATTGGAAATTAAAAACATAAACAACGTTCTTCACTACATGTAATCTGAGAATCACAGATAGTTGAAAAACAGAGAAAAATTTATACCCTATTCTACTATTAGATAAGGGTTTCTCAGTCTCAGCATTACTAACATTTGGGGCCTTTGTTGAAAGGACTTCCCTGTGCACTGCAGAATGTTTGGTACCTCTGGCCTTTCTAAGCCACAGGATGTTACAAGTGGCCTCTCTTTCTTACTACTTAAACAAAAAACTGTAAAATAATCGTACATTTATTAAAGCTAGTTACAAGTAAATGAGGCATCTTTTTATGACACTCGACACATTCCACAGGATCATAAATATGTCAGTACCACCAGGATGATACACCCTACTGGTTCAAAACTGTTTAACCTATTTTGATCTATTTTTTTGCCAATAGATCTCAGATTTCTACATACTTAAGAGTGTTTCTCTCTGCTTGATTTTCTAGTGTTTCTTCTTTCTCCACTGTTCGGAAATTCTTATAAAACTTACACTAGATGCTGAGCTATAGCTTGTTATTTTGATATATCTTGTTTCAATGTAAATGTTGATATGTAGTTTAGATTTTCCTCTTTAGTTTTTAATGACCAATTATGTATGCCATCTTTGAATCTCACATATCATTTATCTGTTTTTCTCACTAAAAGCATATGACAAATAGAGTCCAGTAATGAGTCAAATCCAGTTCTCCAAATCCTATCTTTCTCTTACAAAGTATGTTGAGCAAACCGGCCAACATGTGGAGCATAGACTAATGTCAACAGCCTGCCCCTGAAGCCCTGAAAGACTTAGAGAACTTGTCTGTAGGGCCATCAGACCTCAAACTTATCAGATCCTGTTTCCCGAGCTTGGAAAAGTGCCATAAAAATATTTTCTTAAACTCTTAACTTTTCAGCATCATCCCAGTGTATACACCATCCTTGTGCTCATCACCACACTCCTTATCCTTCAGTATGTTAAAGTAATCCTAAGGATCAACTTCACTTTTGCTCAATCTTCTTCCATTAACTTAATTTTTTCTGAAGACTTTTCTCAGTTTTTGATGTAACGTGTTGCTGTGTGTTTTTTCTATCTCTGCTGCCTATTAACTATCTCTGTAACTTGTATTATTTATGCTGCGTGTTAGCAATTATTTCGTACCTTTGCTTGGGATTTTTCTGAGTTGTTGGACAGCAAAATTTCCTGTATATCACCCAAGCATCACTTTGAATATATTTTGGTGTCTGTCAAGTTTGTCATACCCCCCCCCCCCCCCAGTTATCAAATTATTTAACTTATGGAAAATTAGCCTGTGTTCTTATGGTATGAATGGTAGGAAAAAGTCACACTTTGCACTTTAAATGTCATAGTCTACCATATTTCTAAGATTGTAAGACATGTTAATAGTAGGCAACAATAATAGCATCTCAGAAAAAAGAAAAAATTACTTATTCCAGAATTTCAGAAACTGAGAATTAAATACATGTGATCATTTACTACCCCTCATCTTCTTAGAATGAATAATCTCAGAAAGGGTTCACATAAGTGGAAACTTAGTACATAAGTACATCCTATAATCTTGCATTTGTATTATCCATCACAAAAACTGGTTTGTAGGTGTCTTTAAATTTTATATCTAGTTCTAAAATTCTGTTATTCTGAGATACACCTAAATTTTTCAAAAACTTCTCTTTGCCTTAAGAACCATTATGTGACCCTTCTCTGGCTCTACCTCTATTAATTCTGTGTTTCTAACAAGCAAAACTTATACACTTAATCTAGTTTAACATGAAACTAGTCTGGTTATAAAACTTCCATGCTCTTCACCACGGAAGCTGCCAACAAATTCACCAATCCTCAATCAACTACCCATCCTCAATTTCTCCAGGTGTCAATGGTAATAGAGTAGAAATCTAAAGTTACTTTTTATTATTTTATCTTCTCCCATTACCAGTTCCACTCCATGCATTCAGTCATGGAGAAATGCCAATCCCTGACTACAACAATTCTTTCTCTATTCGATCTCCATTTACATTTATGACTACACAATAGCTTCACAATTAGAAATCAATGCCTTGTGTCTCACATTATTCAACATGGAACTCTTTCATTATGCTTTTCTTTGACAACAGAAACTACAATTGCTTTCTCCTGCCTATCATGTCAGATACATGTTTTCTGTTATTCCATCAACCAGTCTCACTTTATCAAACCTACATTCTCAAAACTACATTCCTACATTCTCAAATCCCATGTCAGGTTCCCTGCAAGCGCCTCACAAAAATATTTAAGTGCTTAAACATCATCTTAAAATTGTTCTCTAGATTTTATGCTGTAACTGTTTTCCATGCTTGTGCCTTTCTCCCAAATATATTTATATTCTTTGAAGAAAGAAGTCATTTTCCATTCTTGCCATTTTCCAATCACACTCAGTGCAGCTGGTAATTAATAACTGTGTATAGTTTGCAAAGAAAATTAGTGGAAAATAAAATATACATTTTATGGAACCAATGAAGCAAAGTATGTAAGAAATCCCTATAGAATGTCAGGGAAACTATTACAAATTTTTGAGAAAGCAGATATTATTGAAAATAGCTCATTTTTATCTAGAAGTCAGTAAACTGAAAAAAAGGTAAAAGGTGGAAACTCATGGCACCTTGTGTATGCAAATTAGCATGTTTTATTTCATAATGATTCATAACTGCTAGTGAGAGGACATGATAAACATCATCCAAAGCAGAAATTTAAAACTTAATAAAAGTATTATTTTCACTTGAGATGCAGTGTATATAACAAAAAGAATCATTGTTTCAAAAACACCAAATCTGCTAATGAAATTCTCATTTGAGCACTCATTCTATAAAATACCATAGTCATCCCTCAGTTTACATGGGGGATCGGTTTTAGGACACCCCAACCTCCATCCCCAAATCCGTGCTACTCAAGTCCCACAGTCAGCCCTGTCTTATAAGAAAAACTGGCCTCTGGGGAATACTGTATTTTTCATCAGTGCACAGTTGAAGAAACTCCACACATAAGTGGACCTGCCCAGTTCAAACCCGTGTTGTTCAAGGTCTCAACTGTATATTAGACCCTGAAGTAGGAGCAAAGGGTATCAAGACAATATCCCTTACATATCCCTTATCTCTAATGCTAGTGGATTTCCCCAAACAGCGAAAGGAACAGAAAACCTTGTTTTCCTCCACTCTCAAATAAGTTGGATTAGCAGATCTGTAAAGTTGTGTGGCTGAGGACCAAGAAGGGATCTGGAGCTTTTCTGTTACGAGGTTAGCAAGTCACTGAACTTGGGGGTTATCAGTCCCCTTATTCCTTCCCACTGCAGCCTGAAGGAGTTTGAATTCTAAGAGAATGAGGACAGGGACAATAATGCCTGAGACAAACTAAAAAGGGAAATTTTTCATACCATCTCCAATTACATGAGTTCTAAATTCCCCTAATTTCTTTTTTTTTTTTTTTTTTTTTTTTGAGACAGAGTTTCACTTTATTGCCCAGGCTAGAGTGAGTGCCGTGGCGTCAGCCTAGCTCACAACAACCTCAAACTCCTGGGCTCAAGCAATCCTGCTGCCTCAGCCTCCCAAGTAGCTGGGACTACAGGCATGTGCCACCATGCCCGGCTAATTTTTTTTTTTCTATATATATTTTAGTTGGCCAATTAATTTCTTTCTGTTTATAGTAGAGATGGGGTCTTGCTCTTGCTCAGGCTGGTCTCGAACTCCTGAGCTCAAACGATCCGCCCACCTCGGCCTCCCAGAGAGCTAGGATTACAAGCTTGAGCCACCGCGCCCAGCGGTCCCTAATTTCTTTTTTAGATAAAAACTCCTCGAGATCAGAAACATAAGCCATCAGTAAAAACTGCAACTGACAGCATGCCAAGTGTCTTTTAGGAGTTTAGTAAACATTCATAATGGCAATTATGATGTTAAATGTCATTATTTGCATGCAAAGGTTTTCTTCCTCAAAACAACCGGATCTCAGCATTTTCAGTTTCACTGACCGAAAGAAGTTAGTACTCATCAGAAGGCCACCTTTCTTTTCTGAATAGTGAGGTTTATATAACTCAGTGGTTTTCCAGGTGGTAAGTCCCAGCTGATGGGTTTTGGGAGAACTCAGTCTCTTAGTTCATTCAGAGTCCATTGCCATCCATGAATTCTGAGGAGATGTAAGGCCTCTCAAGGAAAAAAAGGTGAGTTGAGAAGTTGTCACAGAGGAGGATGGCTGTCCCCACATAGGTCACAATTGTAGCAATGAACAGGCCACATGCTGCATTGATCATAGCATCTGGCACATAAAAAGGTTCAATATCTTTTCACTTCAATTTACTTTAAAAATCATTAATATCACCCAAATGAACAATATTATTTCCATGCATAAAAAAACCTGCTCTTGTAACCAATGTCTTTAAAAAATGAGTCAAATGAAACCTATAACCTTGAAACTGAGAAGAATTTCCTGTTAGACTTCATGCCAATATACCAACCACTTAGAAGAGCAAGTGTACCAGGGGCTGAAGACAGAGAACCTAGATGATCACTGTAACCTGATAAACGAAGTAACACCACTAAAGCACCTGGAGCTCCTTTAACCTAAGTTCTATTTCCCTCGTCCACACACTATGTCCCTCTTTAAGACACAATATCATTTGATCTGAAGAGTTGAGGGTGGGTAATGGTTCAAAATGAATAATCAAATTTGCCTCCCAATCCCTCAAATCTGTAAGGTCCCTTAAAGCTCTAGAAGTGTATTTTTTGCTCACAGGAAGAATGAAGCAAACTACTCTCATCAAAAGTGATAACCTTCACTAATGCTTACTTATTTACAGGGTAATGTTGAATAGTAGAATCCAGCCATTAACATGAAACACTTAACTGTAAAATACTATGGTTAATGTTTCAATCAACAAAAATGCGCGCGCGCACACACAAAAAAAAGCCATCAAAAATTCAAAACCCCACCACTTTGGAAGTATTATGCTTTAGTTTCAGGATATTCACAAAATGGGAAGAAAACATCACTTTGTCAGGAACTAACTTCTGATAAGCCTGTGGAAATGTAAGCCACCCTGCTCAGAAAAATACTCGCAACGGGAACCGTTTACGTGCAGACATTTAGGACAGTTAAACAAGGAGATGAGAGGCTGTGTCTGGGGCACGTCTCCCCACCTCCCCTCCGCCCTGCCCTATCCCTGGGACCCCCAGTTCAAGCCGAGCACCCCGACATGAGGTGTCAGATCACAACTGCAAAGAAACTTCCTCTCCTCCGGTGGCGATGGAACGCGGCCGGGTCCTGGGAACCCCTGGCCAGCGGCTCGGACGCTGAGCCGAGGCCGGGTCCGGGCCCGGGTCGCTCTGGGCCTCGCCGACCTCTGGCGTCCGGGCCGGGCGCCCCCAGACCCGGGCTGAGCAGGCGCCTACGGCCGGCCTGCCCGAGGACCCCCGTCCGACCCTGTGGCCTCGCACCTGAGGATGTTGTCAGCGTATGTGAGCAGCAGCTTGGAGGCCTCCAGGAAGGTCTCAGGGGTGTTCTGGCAGAGCTCGGCCACGGCCGGGGACGCCGAGCCGGAGGAGCTGCCCAGCGCCGCGGCCGCCATGCTTGAGCGCCAGCGGCCGTCACCGCCCCCCGCGCGCCGCGTCCCGCACTGAGCAGGCGCCTCAGCGCGCGCGGCCACCGCGGCGGGCCGGGAGGGGCGGGGGCCTCGGCCGCGAGGACTCTTCGGGTGGGGCGAGGGGCTGTTCGGAAGGTGGGGGGCGCCTGGTCCGGCAGGGCTGTTCGGGGAGGGGGAGGAAGGCCGGGGAGGCAGGTGGGTTCGACTAGGAAGGGTAGGGTGCCCGGTCGTGAGGGCTGGGGGGCTTCCGTCGGGAGGGGCGGTGCCCTGGTCGCGAGGGGCGGTGGCCTGGTCGGGGAGCGGGGGAGGGGGCCTGGCCGGCAGGGGCGGCGTGCCGGGTCTTCAGGGCCTAAAGGCTCCTCTCAGAGGGGCGGCAGGCTTCGGCCTACGCGGACACGGAGCGAGCAGGTGCTGTCCCGTGCCTCGCAGAGCCGCGGGTTCATTCCTCCGCGACCCACGGCCAGCTTCCATTGATCGAGCTGCTGGGGCGGAGCACTCGCCTATACCGCCCTCCTTTCCCCACAAAGAAAACAACCTTCTCTTCGCTGGTTGTCAGGGCGTTCCAGAGACAGAGGTAGATGAAAGACCCCAGAAGGAAGGAACAACAAACGTTCAAAAACAAAAGCGTGGCTGCAGGCTCTGCTGGGTTTACGATGTATCATTTCTTTTCAGAATTATGTAAAAGATTGAAAAGCTCTTATTTTGAAAGTCGCAGCTCAAATAGTATGATTCCTCTGTAAAGAAGTGTTCTTTTAAACCACAGGTTGAAAAATACGTGAATTAGTGAGTGGGCTCAGTTTACCTTCTGGTGACTAGCATAAAACACATACATGATAATAACAAAATAAAACAGAATAGGGGGCGGGGAGAATAAAAACTTGCATCCCACATTGTAAGGGTTATTATTTTGTGAGTCTTGTTCTGCAGGTAGATATTTGTTCAGCGTCTTTTATTCTTATTAGAAGATGCATCCCTCCCTACTTCAATGCAGCGTGTGCCTCACCAAGCCTTTGATAGTATACTTCACCAATGGCTTCCTTCTTTTTAGAAATTCCTTTCCAAACAAATATTTTTCTTAACCTTACGTTTTTAAGATAAGTTATCTAAGTAACCTTGAAAGGTTGATATTTCATTTGTTTGCTTTTAAGATTTGAAGTTTTTTCCCAGTATCTCTGAGCAAGCCCGTGAGCTATGCTATCCACTTTAATTACCATTAATCTGCCTGGTATATATAAGTTTTTAATAAACAAGTAGGTTTTGGGATCAACTTGGAAGAATAGTGTGTTCAAGAGATAGTATGCTGCTAGCAGCTGTAACTAAAATTTTCAGTGGCTTAATGCAAGATAAATTTCTGGCTCATATAACAGTTTAATAATGCAGATGTCATTAGTGAGCCCATGCTCCTTCCGTCCCTTGTAACAGTAGTCAACAAACGTTTTCTGGAAGGAGCAAAGAGTAAATGTTTAGGCTTTATGTACCATAGGGTATGTCTTAACTAATTAATATTGAAACTCTGCCTCTGCAGTTGCACCTCCCATAGGCAATACTTTAAAATGAGTGGGCATGGCTATGTTCTAGTGAAATTTTATTTACAAAAATAGGCAGCCTGCTGGGTTTGGCCTGCAGGTTGTAGTTTAATAACTCCTGCCATAGACCCTCAGAGACTATGCATTTAGTCGGTGGTTGCCCCCCCCCCCAAAAAAAAGGGCACACCTACTTTTTAACCAAATAAGCCTAGTAATGACATACAACATTTTCTCTACCATATGGTTAGCAAGAATGAGGCCCCATCTAGATAAAAAGGGTGGAGGCTTGGGAAATGTAGTCCGTGGCTCCACAGGTACCTCTCACAACTACATAATGGAATGAGAGGGTGGTAGTGCTAGGTGTGAACGGAAGCCAAACTCTGTAAAATAATTTTAAAGAGATTTATTCTGAGCCAAATTTGAGGACATGACCTGAAGCCACTCCCAAGAGGCCTTGAGCAAGTGGACTTGCTGTGGCTGGGTTACAGTTTGATTTTATACATTTTAGGGAGGCAGCGGTTATAGGTAAAGTCATAAATCATTATGTGGGAGGCATACATGGGTTTGGCCCAAAAAGGTGGGACATCTCAAGGGCTTACAGGTTATAGGTGGGTTTAAAGATTCTTTGGCTTGTAATTTGTTAAAGACAGGAAGTTTTATCTAAAGGCTTGGAATGTTTTAACTTAAGGAGCTATTATCAGAGATAAGCCACCAGACATAGATTTGCTGTGTAAATTGAGGACCTGCAGGATTGTCTTGCATACCCTTAGGCCTGTTAATGTGTTACAAAGTATGTCTCCAGAAGAGGGGGGGGCATGATGAGCCATTTCTGACCTCCTTCCTCCTGGCAGACAATTTAGTTTTAGGATATTCCTTTGGCCATGAGGGATCCATTCAGTCAGCTGGTAAGGGGGTGAGCCTTAAAATTGTATTTTAGTTCACATGAGGTTATAACTAGCTGTCTCTGCCACAAACTATACCTGAATTTGGGTTTCTTTTTTCCATTGGTACATTTATTTATCCTTATAATACATAAAAATATTACATATTATACAGTATTTATGATTTTTTTAAAGCTTGAGTCTCTCTATATAAAACACCAAAGTGGAAATGCTCTGGAATTAAAGCAAGAATAGGGGAGGGGCAGAATGCTGTCAGCTCAGGCTTCCCCTTGACAGATATAATGGCCATAAAGTACTTTTGTGGGGGAATATGCCACCACAGTGTGAAAACCAATGCCATAGCATTAATACTGTGATGATAATGTATAGTACATAATATCATAGAAATCACCATTTAGTTTTTTAAAATCACCTGAAATTTGAGTCCTTCCAGATAACTCTTTACCAACATCTCTAAGTTGTTGAGTAACTAGTCTCTTTTGGATACCACCATTTATAAAGCTATTAAGGGAATTCATTATAATAAGGGGTTTTGTCTCTTTTCCTCTTCTTCCATGTAAATCAAGTTGAAGACATTTTGATTCTTCAGTTTTCTTTAGAAAAGTTGAAAATATTAAGCTACCCTGAATTTCTTTATATCCATCATTGCTTCAAACGACCAAAGGATAGTTTAGTATTAAATCAGCTTTGAACTTCCTATTCTTTTGAGGTTTTTTTGTTCTAAAATAATGAATTTTTTTTCAGGATTCCACCTCCATTAAGAACATCATTTCTGGAGCTGACACATTGTGGCACTATTCTTCAATGAAATAGAAAAAAGAAATAACCCACTAAATTTTCCACAAGATTGGTTTTATTATACATATAAAAAGTTAACCTCAATAAAGATCATCAGCAAGGAGAAGGGTTGAAGCCTTTCAGGAATTTGGTGTGGTGATTCACTATTGTGTAACTGCAATAAGTGATTAACCAACGACTATTTATTCAGGGCCTACTGTGCTATGCACAAAGCAGTCTGAGATAGATGGCATACTTTTAATCTAGTAGGAAAGACAAATCTAATGATAATAACTTACACACAGATAGCCCTTTAGTTGAGGAAACAAGTTACTGTGAAGAGAAAAACAAGAGTCATTTGATAAGAAGTGCACAAAAAGGGCCCATACACTAGCAAATGTAAGGGTGTTTATTCATTCTTTCCATAATTCACTTATTCACCAGATATTTATGAAGTGGCTACTAAATGCCAACCACTGTGCTAAGCACTGTTAAACAGTGAAGGAGATAAGCATGGTCCTTACTTTCATGGAAATTATAATGAGGCAGGTGTCTTCAAACTACGGCCCGTGGGCCCCATGTGGTTGTTTTTGCCCGTTTGTTTTTTTACGTCAAAATAAGACATGTGCAGTGTGCATAGGAATTTGTTCATAGTTTTTTAAAACTATAGTCCGGCCCTCCAATGGTCTGAGGGACAGTGAACTGGCCCCCTGTTTAAAAAGTTTGAGGACCCCTGGTTTAGAGCAATGGTTAGACCAGCATCATCAGCATCACCAGGAAACTTATCAGAAAGACAAATTCTCAAGCCCCATCTTTAAAGGCTGGGCCCACCAACCTGTGTAGTAACAAGCCCTTCAGGTGATTTTGATGCAAAGTAAAGTTTGAGAACTACTAATTTAGAGGAAAAAAAATTAATTGAGCTGTAGTTTCATTGAGGAGGGAGAATTTAACATAATCCTTAGATGAAGTGAGAAAAGAGAGGACTTCCTAGCTGTGACAGAAAAACCCGTCCCCACCTAATCAGGGACAATATCCTAGCAATATTTCCTTCTCAACATTTCCTGCATCTCTCTTCCTTGCCATTGCCTTAGTTCAGGGCCTCATCATGTTTCATCCAGTTTTAACTCTCTTCCCCATGTTCATTCCCACATCCTTCTAATCCATCCTGTACACTTCTGCAATGATAACCTTTCTAAAGCACACATATCTGATCATGTTATTCTCCTGGTAAAAAAATTTTCTATGGCTCCTTTTACCCACATTCTAAAGTTAAATGGTGTCAGGAGCCAGGTAACTTAAATGTATGAAGTGGTTTTCTTCCAGGCAAAAAGGAGTAGGGAAGACTAGTGAAGGGAAAGAAAGTTTACTATGATACTTCCAGAGGAATTTAGATTTAGTAAAAAAGAATGTTGCACTCCAAATTAGACCATGGCTACTAGCATGTGATCTCTGACTCATGGGATCAAATCCAAAATCTTCAGTATGATACCCAAAGCTTCTGTGATCCAGCCTCTGCTTTACTCTCAGGCTTTTACTATTGCTTTGTCCTACACCTCATTTGACATTGATTATACTGCAATACTCAGCAGTTTGTGGAAGATACCAGACACTTCTGCCTCGAGGCCTGTGAACAACAGATGGTCAAAAAACACCACCTAACTGACTTCTTGCTTTTTTATATTTACATGTTATAGTCTCCCTTTACAGATTCACAGCCAGCTCTGTGCAAATAAAGCTAATGAATTTTTCAGACACAAATAAATGCCTCCATTGTTGTCAGACATTAGGTGTGATATTTTGAAGGCTGCCCTAGATCTGGAAACAACTGTTTAAAAACTACAAACTGTTATAATTACAAAAGCATTATTTATTGTAGAGAAGACAGTGAATAAAGCTAAGCAAAAATAAGGACGGAAACATCATAATCACTGTATATCCTTGCAGACCTCTAAAAAGTTATTTTTGAAAAAATGGATATATGCTGTTTTGTAGATAGATACACCTTCTAAAAAATAGTCTCAACATCTTTGCACGTTAATATTCACCTATAAAATCCTTTTAAATGGCTGCATGACATTTGGATGTGCCACAAAATACACAATTTCCTGATGTTGGGCATTTTTGTTCTACTTTACTCATTATTATAAATAACTTTGGGAAGTACAGTGATAACTTCGAGGCTACAGTAATTTCTTAATTCTTTCCGAGGATTGCAGTAGAATATGATGGTGTCCCTCCTGCGACAACACGCAAACATTTGGGCATTACCAAAGAAAAATTCCCTTTTGCTGGGCGATAACGCTATCTCGTCGCGTTATTCGCAGGTCCTCCACCATCTCTGCCAGGTCTCTGTGGTTCCAACAGCGGTGTCTCACTCACAACTAACGGCTACCCCGCCACCGCCCACCGTCTGACCTCCGCCAAGGTGACGCGGCGCAGAGAGAACCGGCTGAAGCCGGCTTGGATGTGACGCGTGCGTGCGAGCGCGCATGTGCTTACGTGCGTGCGCGTGCGCGCGCGCGCGCGGTCGGTAGCGTCATCACCGAGCACCCGTGGCTGCGCGTTCAGCGCTAGCCCTGTTACAGGTATCGTTGTTCAGGTTCGCTGCTCTCCTCCTTCGCCCTTCCACAGCCCACAGTCGGGGATGAATTTCGAGAGGGGAGTCCGGGGCGGGGAGGGGGAGTCTGAGGGGGGGAAGAAATCTTGGGACTGATTTCTTTTCCTCTCAGCGTACTTGCTTTGGGTGTGTGGTGGTGCTTGAGACGGCGGTGCAGGGAGTGGCCACACCCTTTTACTCCAGCCCTCGGCCTTCGTAGTACCTCTGGAGTCCTAACCTTGCCTTCCACAGATGACCTGATTAGTGACATTTAGAGGAGTGGAAAGACCTCTTCCCTTCTCCCAATCGCAAGCCTAGTCAACAGAGTCGATTGTCAACCCAAGTGTCCAAACGATCAGGCTAGGGCTTTTTGGTCCTGAGTGGCCTTTCGAAAATGCTGGTTATCTCTAAAGACTGAAGGTTGATAAAGCCCACTTACTGCACCTCAAAGAAAAGGCCCTGAAATATATTTTCTGTGCCACTGCCGCCAGAAATGGTATTTAGAATAAGTCCTCAGTAATCATGAAAAAAGATGCTTCCTGCATCCCTGATTGGGTTAGGACTGCCTTTATAGTTATTAATTCTGATTTGGTGAATTCCATGAATAATTCACTTATTTGTCTTCCAATGTCTGAGGGTACCTACAGTCTAAAATGAGAGTTAAGTCTAAACAGGCGGTCTGAGGATAAAGTATAAATTGAAATGATGTAACAATTATTTTCTCTGTGCACATTAGCCCCTTATATCAAGCACCCAAAAGAACACCTTAGATGTTCTTTCTTTGGCCCTTAACATTTTAAACAGTGAATACCTTCTGAGTGTGTTGTGGTCTGTTACAGGAATGTGTTTATGATCATCAGAGTCTCAGCCATGTTGTCAAACTGCTTGCAGAATTTACTGAAAATTACAAGCACTCATCTTCTATATCCAAGATTATGCCAGCGGTTAACAAGAAGTAAAAGGAAGTTTTTTGGAACTGTGCCAACATCTAAATTGCATAGGCGAGTTGTCATTACAGGCATTGGCTTAGTGACTCCTCTTGGTGTTGGAACGCAACTGGTATGGGACCGTCTTGTCCAAGGAGAGAGTGGAATTGTTTCAGTGGTTGGTGAAGAATATAAGAGTATCCCTTGCAGTGTTGCTGCTTTTGTGCCAAGAGGTTGTGATGAAGGTCAGTTCAATGAACAAAACTTTGTGTCCAAATCAGATATCAAGTCCATGTCTTCTCCCACCATCATGGCCATTGGGGCTGCAGAATTAGCCATGAAAGATTCTGGCTGGCATCCTCATTCAGAAGCTGATCAAGCAGCTACTGGTGTTGCAATTGGCATGGGCATGATTCCTCTTGAAGTTGTTTCTGAAACTGCTTTGATGTTTCAGACAAAAGGTTACAATAAAGTTAGCCCATTCTTTGTTCCTAAGATTCTGGTCAACATGGCAGCAGGCCAGATCAGTATTCGATATAAACTCAAGGGCCCCAATCATGCAGTATCCACAGCCTGTACCACAGGAGCTCATGCTGTGGGAGACTCTTTTAGATTTATAGCCCATGGTGATGCTGATGTGATGGTGGCTGGAGGTACCGATTCTTGCATTAGCCCTTTATCTCTTGCTGGGTTTTCCAGAGCCCGGGCTCTGAGCACAAACTCAGATCCTAAGTTGGCATGTCGACCGTTTCATCCAAAGAGAGATGGTTTTGTAATGGGAGAAGGCGCAGCTGTACTGGTGCTGGAAGAACATGAACATGCTGTTCAAAGAGGGGCCCGAATTTATGCAGAAATTTTGGGCTATGGACTCTCAGGTGATGCTGGTCACATAACTGCCCCCAATCCTGAAGGAGAAGGTGCCTTAAGGTAAAGACTGGTTGTTTCTTTCAAAATATGTCTTCAGGCCGGGTGTGGTGGCTCTAGCACTTTGGGAGGCCTAGGTGGGTGGATCGCTCAAGGTCAGGAGTTCGAAAGCAGCCTGAGCAAGAGTGAGACCCTGTCTCTACTAAAAATAGAAAGAAATTAATTGGCCAACTAAAAAATATATATATAGAAAAAATTAGCCGGGCATGGTGGCGCATGCCTGTAGTCCCAGCTACTCGGGAGGCTGAGGCAGAAGGATCGCCTGAGCCCAATAATTTGAGGTTGCTGTGAGCTAGGCTGATGCCATGGCACTCTAGCTCGGGCAACAGAGTGAGACTCTGACTCAAAAACAAACCAAATATGTCTTCAAATAAGACACTTACTTGAGTGCCAAATTAGGGAAACTTGTAGTGTCAGGCCTTAGTGTACAGTATCTTTATTGTCTTACAATTTTAGACTAAACATGGTTTTGAATTCTTTGCTTTAAACATTTGAAATATTTGAAAACATTTGAACTTCCTTACAAAAATTGCATTTGAGTTAAGGCCAGTAAAGTTGTGAAGAAGACCATATGTGTCTCTGCCAACTTTTCATGCCTCCATTTCTGCTTAACAAGCATCAGTGTGCTCCCTCCCACAGTCCTCTTCTCGATCCTTCCTCAGACTCAGTAAAATCAATCCTTCTAGATGTGTCTGGTCTCTGCTCCATTTCAACAGGCTTCTGTTCTTTTCAAATCAACAATTCTCAATCTTTAATTACCCAGAGGTATTGTTAAAATGCTGATTCTGTGTACATCTAGGGTGGCACTTGAGGTTCTGTATTTCTAATAAGTTCCTAGGTGATGGTGATGGTGATGCTGCTGGTTTAAAGGCCATACTTTGGAAAGCAATTTAACAGTTGTAGAAAAGATAGTGTGTTTAAAAAAAAAAAACAACCTGATAATGTGTCAATATGTTAGCTAATAGCCTAGTGTTCTTAAATCATATTATGTTTTTCTCAGTTAAATTAGCCAGGAGTTAGCAAACCTTTTCTGTAATGGGACAAGTAGTAAATATTTTTGGCTTTGTGGGCCATAGAGTCTGTTGCAACTACTCAACTCTGCCATTGTAGTATCAAAGCAGGCATAGACAACAAGTAAATGAATGGGCATAGATGTGTTCTATGAAAGTATTTATAAAAGCAGGCATCTAGCCAGGGCCATGGTTTGTCAACCCCTGGGAGTTACACTTTTGAGTTTTAGTGAGTAGTTGCTGGTGCTAAAAATGTCAAGCATAGTAACAAGCTAGATGAAGAAACAATAATATTTAGGAGAATCCTTTCAGCACACTTCAAATTATACTCTAAGCTGCCTATTAAGAAATATCTATATCGATGTAGATATAGATATATCTCAGAAACTAAAGGGATGTTGACATCTAAAAGGTGTTCAAAAGTTCTTCCAGAGAAATTTTTTTTTTTATTTTTAGATTTGTTTCTTTGCTTTTTGGTTTGGTTTCAGAATTCTTTATTTATTTAGAATTCTTAATAGCCTAAATAAAGAAGATTTTGAAAGGTTATTTGAAGCACTGAAGTAGTAGATTATTGGGAAATATGCCAAGTTTTACATTTAAATGTGAAAGAAAACATTAAAATGTAGTTATAATGCTCATAAAACATTGCTACATTCATAAGAAATTCCTGGAAGAAAAATTATTCTGGTCTTCACTCAACATGGTTTTTTTTTTTCAAGGAAAAGTGCCAATTCAAATAAATGGAATTAAGTTTTATTAGCGATTATACAGTCCATAGGCTTGTGTGTTTAACTCATGGTGATGAATCAGTCCCAGGTGTGTGATTCATAATTTCCATGCAAATGGCATTCTAACTGACATAGTACTCCAAGATGGAATTCTGTTACTAGAGCAAAAGATTCTTTTCATTTAGTGCTAGGATAACTGTATTTCATTCACATATGCCATATAGAAAAAGAATCTCCTATTAAAATTAAACTTAGTCCTGATAAGTTAAATTTTTTTTCTTATCAGATGTATGGCTGCTGCTGTCAAAGATGCAGGTGTACAACCTGAAGAGATATCTTACATCAATGCACATGCTACTTCTACACCATTGGGAGATGCTGCTGAAAACAAAGCTATCAAACGTCTCTTCAAAGACCATGCATATGCCCTTGCAGTTTCCTCAACTAAGGGAGCCACAGGACATCTGCTGGGAGCTGCAGGGGCAGTCGAGGCAGCTTTTACCACACTAGCTTGTTATCATCGAAAACTACCACCTACTTTAAACCTGGATTGTACAGAACCAGAATTTGATCTCAATTATGTTCCACTAAAGGCACAGGAATGGAAAACTGAGAAAAGATGTATTGGACTCACCAATTCCTTTGGTTTTGGTGGTACTAATGCAACACTTTGTATTGCTGGCATGTAGGACAAATCATTTGTAATTAAATATATTGATTTTTTAGTGAAGAAATAATATATATTTATATATCTATCTATTAATTTCCAGATGCATTTTATGTATGTCAGGGTTTCTCAACCTTGATACTATTGATATTTTGAGTAGGATAATTCTTTGTTGGGGAAAGGGAGGTTGTCCTGTGCATTGCAGAATGTTTAACAACATCCTGGTCTCTTCCTACTAGATTCTACTAGCATCTCCTTCCCCAGTTTGACAAGCAAAAATGTTTCTAGACATTACCAAATGTTTTCTGGGGGACAAAATAACCCCCGCACGAGAACCACTTATCTATGTTTTCCCAATACTCCAAGTCAAACAACTTTCTATGACCTTTCACGTACTCCCGTCCCTTTCATGGACATTTAGTGAGTAGCTACTCTGTGCTATGCAGGTTTGCTGTGATGAGCAACTCCAGGTATACCATTCACATACAACATACAGGAAGAAATACAATATAACTGGTAGTTGGTATCCTTGATCAATATTCTTTGAATACATCTGTCAGCTGTTAATGGTCCATATACCCTTCACCTATCTAACTCTCTTTTCTATATATTTTCCTTACTGTAATTCAGTAAATTAATGAAATTTCCCTAAACCCCCAAGCCATTAGTTCTCTGAAAGAAAAAAGTGAAATTGGTTTGGCATTATTTCTTACTCTTTTTGTATTTGTGCTGGCACATGGTGATTCATAGAGATAAAAGTCTTTGGGAAGTAGAGCAGAAATTATTGGTGACTCAGGCCACATCCCCTCAGCCCTCCTCTAACTTCATTGCAGCTTTCTTTGGTAGTTTCTTATGTTCTTCCTGCACACCACAAGTGCTGGTGGTCCCTCTATATTTCTGCCTTGGGGCTCTATATAATGCCAACAGATCTAGCTCATCTGCAGCAGGCTGGAAGTGTTGGGAGGGGTAGGAGGACAAGCTCCCCAGAGGCAATGCTCACCCAATAAGGGATGGCAGTTGGTGCATAAGCACCTCGGCCTCATTTCCTGGGGATATCTAAGGTTCTACACAGTTCCTGGGGATCCCCAGGGAGATGGAGCTTCAGTTGCCAGTAGCATTAACTTACACTCTTTTTACTGTCTTTTTTTTCCCCTTTCCTGTCCCCTTCCCACACTTACTAGTTTTTAATCATGTTTTCCAGAATCTCCTCCCAAACAAACCACCTTTTCTTAGGCATTGCTTTCTGGGTGACTCTCAAACTAAGACAGGAAGTTAATGTTGTAATGGGAGTTTATATATCAACAGGATAGGGTGAATAAGGGGATAAACAGGATCTTCAGAAATGAATAGGGTTTCCCATATTTTAATAGATGTTAAGGTGGTAAGGATAACCACTTAAGGTTAAGCCACTTAAGGTTTGGGATAACTTTGTAATGTCAGTTTGGGCTGAGCTACATTTCCCAGCATTCCCTGTACTGAATATTCTTGGTTAAGGTGGTCCATAAAAGATTCTTTTGGGAGATTTAGAGGATGGAAGTGAATCGGTGGCCATTTTGGAGCTCTTACATGTCGCTTACCTGCTGACTTCCCTTGATGTGAGGCAGTGGCTGAGCCTGTAACTGCTTCACCTTCCTCTGGATCCTCCTTGAGCTTCTCTGGCTCCTGGACCAGGTAGCTCCATGTGTTTAGCTCCATGATAATGAAATGCTCCAGCTCTGTCCTATATCATCAAAGTCAGAGGCAGTAAGAAATGACAGGTTTCAGTTCATTCTTGTGTTTTGTGGGTTCTAGCTTGTTATAGGAACTTTACATCCATCTTCTCTTCCCAACTGCCTGCCCTGTGGACTTCACACTCCAGCATCAGAAGATAACAGGTGAACATAACAGCATTACAGGTACCATTTAACCAGTTCTCACAATTGTGGAAGGCCAGGTACCTATAACAAGTATCTATATCTGTTTTAGTGGTTCTGTTTCTCTGATTCAACCCTGACTGATACAGGTGAAGAATGGGAGTTATTTGGAGTGACATAATCATATTTACTTTTAAGAACATCACTGACGTCAGAGTGAAAAACACATTGGAGGGAAGCTTGATTCCCTGAAGGGAAAACAGTGAGAAGGGTATTATAAAATCCAGGTAAGAAAAGATTGTGGCCTGGATGAAGCAGAATATTTTGACCTAAGTTTCTTCCAACTTGAAAAGTTTGGTGTTTTTTTAAAATCAGTTTCGCTAGGGCATAATTGATATATAATAAAATGCATCATTTTTAAGCATATAGTCCAGTGAATTCTGGTAAAGGTATGCACATACACAATCGCCAACTCAATCAAAATAAAGAACATTCCTATCACCCCCAAAATTCTTTTGTGCCTCTTTATGGTCAGTCCCTCCAGCTCCAGACAAATCACTGAAGAGCTTTCTGTCACTATAGATAGGATTTACCTTTTCTAGAATTTTATATAAATGGGATCATATAGAATATACTTTTTTGCTCCTGGCTTTCATAATGTTTTTGAGGTTTTCTCAGTAATTCATTTCTCTTTTATTGCTGATTTTTTTTTTTTTTTTGAGGTGGTCTTGCTCTGTTGCCTGGGCTGGAGTGCAGTGACATCACCATAGCTCACTGCAACCTTAAACTCCTGGACTCAAGTAATCTTTTGTCTGGGACTACAGGTATGTACCACCACACCTGGCTAATTTTTCTATTTTTTGTAGAGACTGTCTTGCTTTTGCTCAGGCTGGTTTTTTTTTTTTTTTTTAAATTTTAATAGTTGTGAATTTATTGTTATGAATACTTAGAACAAGTGACATTGATTTTCTTTTTTTTTTTTTTTATTTCAGCATATTATGAGGGTACAAATTTTAAGGTTTCTCAGGCTGGTTTTGAACTCCTCACTTCAATGATCCTCCTGCCTCTGTCTCCCAGAATGCTAGATTTACAGGCATGAGCCACTGTGCCCAACCTGAATTTTTAAAATTAATATAGATAGCCTTGACTTTTACTCTGTTCCTAATCCCTACTTAGCTTATTTTTTAATTTTATACTTTGTCTTACTGTTATTTTTTAAATGAATATATATTGCCTTTTGAACAGAAGAAAGTCAAGGATTTTTTTAAAAAATCTGTAGAACAAAAACATCTAGAGCAAAGAGTTTTTGTTGAATCTTACAAATGTAGAAGAGGTTTAACAAAGGATATACACACGTATCACTCATTTACATAAGTTATTGAGATTATCAAAAGTACTGCTACATATTTGAGAATTCCCTGTAGCCTAGTGCCATGAGTATATGACTAGTTTTGGATGCAAATATTCCACCCTCATCCCTAGGGTATTTACATTTAAGGAAGAAAGAGAACTTAATAAAACAATAATAGCTAGCTTTTATGTTAGTTCAGGTCCTCTGAGAAGCAGATACCCAAACAGGATTTTCTGTGTTACACAGTTATTGGAGAAACACCTGTGAAGGATAAAGAAGAGCACAGAAGAAGGCAGAGAGAACCTCCTCCGGACTGTGATAAAAAGCTGACACCTGTGAAGATGAGGTGACACAGGAATTGAAGAGGATTGTGTAGGGAAGGTCTCAGCTCAAGTGACATTCTAAGAAAGTTTTGGTCAGTCTAATGGGGAGTTCATGATCCAAAATCTCAAAAAGGAGTTCCACATCTCTCAGGAATGGGCCTGCCATTAATACCCTCACCGTGTCTGGTGATTGGCTGGGAGCTGCCTGGGCACAGCAGATCTGGACTGTGCATTTTCCACAGCCATTGTAATCCATCTCTTGTACCACAGAGATCTGTTTCTCCAAGCAGGTTCATGGGACAGCTCCTCCATGGTTCCCATGGGCCTCTCTTTTATTTTTTAAAATTAATATAGATTTAGGGGGTACATGTGCAGATTTGTTACATGGATATATTGTATAGTTGTGAAACTGGCTTTTTGTGTAACCCTCTGAGGGAAAACTTGGAAGAGGGAAGTTAGTAGGACAAACTTCAGCCTCTGATGCTGCAGTTGGTCTCAGTCTACAACTGGTACTCATCCTCTCCCTAACCCACTATTCATTCTAAATTCCTCTCACCCTCACTTATCATTTTGGCAGGCCTGGTGGCTTTTCCCTGGTGGTGTGACCCAAACCTTCATTCCTGAGGAATGTAAGCCTTTGATGATCATACTAGACCCTTTTCAGGCAGCAGTTGCTGCATGTGTCATAGAGCACTGGAATCAGGAGGCAAGGGGATAGTAGGAGGTCCCCAAGCAGACCACGTAGATGCCACATGCATTCTCCCTGTCCTAATTATGTGAACATAGCCCTACCTTCTCCAGCTGACTAAGGTCAAATAGCACAGCCAGGTCCTTGTGGCGTCTACAGCGTTGTTGAATGTGATACCTGCTGTGTCCCCTGGGAAGAGAGTATGTGCACTTTAGAGACCATGACTTGCAACATTGCAGAGCCCAGAGTTGCAAAGATGGGGAGCACAAAATTCCTTATTGTGATTGGATCATTGGAAATGATGCTAAGTGGGGCCACTTCTATTTTCCAGTTCTCTTGGTTCCTGAACTTATCTGCGTTTATTAGAGACTTAGCCCTATAAAGGCCTTTGATTTAAGTATATGTTGCATCCTGAGGATGGCACCACATCCAGTCAGAATGTTGCCTCTGAGCTGTGATTCAGGTGTGCCTATGGAAGACTGTTCCAGCTTCACTGAGGCTGGCTGCTTATGGGTGATGTGATGTGTGATACAACCCATGGATCCATGGCTACAGGCCTACTCCCATGGGCCTGTAGACCTTTGCTATGCAGTAGGTACTCCTGCTCAGATGCTGTGTTGTAAGAGATCCCATGCCTGTGGATCACGTATTCCACAAGGCTGCAGATAGTGATGCTAGCTGAGGCTGTGACCAGGAAAGGCAAATCCACACCTGAAATAGGTATTAATGCCAGTGAGAATGAACCATAGGTACTTCCTTTTGAGATAGGTTGGACATTCAGAGGCAGCAGTATCTAGACTGAACTTGGTAAATGGAGTCAGCAGTAACTGGATGCATCCTGGCAAGTGGAAGTCCATATTGTTGAGTCCATATCTAGCCTCCATTTCTACCACTGTAGCCACTTCATTCATGTGCCTTCTTGCAAGTTCTGGGGTAGCCAGTGACAAAGACTGGCTAATGTCAATTGGAGGTCGTTTTATCTACTTGCTTATTCAGTCCCTCTACTGTGTTGGGTGCTTTCTGGTGGATATAAAGTGTGACGTACAAGTCTTTACCCTTCATGAAGTCTTTATATATCCATCCACAGTCCTCTATTGAGATGTTCTTCTGTTCTTCTAGTTCTTTTCCTTCTAGACCTCTGACTAAAGGCCAGGCTTATGGACATTGCCCAGGAATTTCTATAGATTCTTACTTCTTGGGCCACTTCTGCTGCACAAAGTGAGTGACCACAGGTAGCACTTCCCATTGGGAAGGTTTTCCCTCCCCAAGATCTTTCAAGTCCACCTTGCATATGGCTGTAATGCAGCTGCCACCTGTTTTTGACTTGAACTACTACAAGACATAGTTAGGGGACAGAATCAGCAGGATTTGGTAATTGGTTACCTTCATCTTCCTCCCCAAATTCCTTGCTTCTTTGTAAATCTTCCCTATTTTCTATCCTCCCTGGAATACAAATGCTACCAGAGTAGGAATTTTTGCTACTTCTTTCACTGCTGTAGTTCCTATTACCTAGAACAGTAACTGGTATAAGTTGGTCTCTATGAGCATTTGTTGAATGAACGATGAATGAATCTTAGTTAATTGCTCCACCAACCATCTTGTTGCTCAAATTGCAAGACTAGTAAGAGTCATCCTTGATTTCTCCCTTTCCTTTCTCCCTTTCCTAATCCTTCAGCAATTCCATCCAATTGTATTTTCAAAACCTACCATGAGTAGTCACCACTCTTCATTTCTACCACTGTTATGATTTTTCCTCTGAATTGCAAGGGCCAACTTCTTGGTCTTTCTGCTTCCAATCCCCAACTGCTTCCTAAACACCGTTCATTCTTGTCATACAAATTGATCTTTTTACGATATAAATCAAATCATGTCATTTCCCTGCTGAAAATCTGCTAATGGCTTCCTATTTGACTTAGGATGAAATTCAAACACTTTACCAAGGCTCGTGAGACCCCACGTGATCTAGACATGACTTCCCTCTCTAATCTCTCCTCATACCGCTTGCATTACAGCCATGCTGCTGTTGTGTTTTTTTTTTTTTTTCCTATTCCTCAATAACCAAGTTCATTTCTGCTCTTGACCTGGAACACTATTTTTTATTTATGTGAAATTGGCTGCTGATTGTTATTCGAGTTTCAGCACAAATGTCTCTTTTTGAAAGAGACCTTCCCTAGCCACCCGATCTAAAGTAGCCCCATTTATTCCTTTCCAATCTCTTTCCATTCCAGAGTCCTGTTTTGTTTCTCTATATCTGTTACACCAACAGAAATTATCTTTTTTTTTTTTAATTATTTTTTTTTTATTTCGGCATATGATGGGGATACAGATTTTAAGGTTTCAATAACTGCCCTTTCTCCCCTCCCCCCACAAGTCTGAGTCTCCAGCATAACCATCCCCCAGACGGTGCACTTCTCACTCATTATATATGTATCTACCCATCCCCCGCCGTCCCCCTGTCCAATACACTATTATTGTAGTACCTATGTGTCCACTTAGGTGCTGCTCATTTAATACCAGTTTGCTGGTGAGTATATGTGGTTCTTGTTTTTCCATTCTTGGGATACTTCACTTAGTAGTATGGGTTCCAGCTC
Organism: Mirza zaza; assembly: GCA_008750895.1. Classification (NCBI taxonomy): domain Eukaryota; kingdom Metazoa; phylum Chordata; class Mammalia; order Primates; family Cheirogaleidae; genus Mirza; species Mirza zaza. The sequence goes on along the minus strand of VSMD01136275.1, from coordinate 81 downwards.
TAACCAGGAAAATATTAGATGTGCTATATCACCATTGTTTCTTAGAGCTGAATAGTACTCCATGGTATACATATACCACAT
>VSMD01136272.1:0-39895 GCA_008750895.1 Mirza zaza | reverse complement strand
TGGATCCTAAGCTAAGAACCTGTTACACTTCCATTGAGTGAATCAAGGAAGAATGAGGGTGTTACTTGGCAGAGGCTGACAGCAGAACACCAGACCAGGGAATATATGGGACACATAACATAAACCTAGAGGCTTTTAACTAACAAAACCTAAAGGAGAGTAGAGCTGGCAGGTGGACTATAGTTACTCCTCCCGAGAAGTATTATCCAAGTCAAAAGAATATATTACAGGCTCATTTGCCATAGGACGCCAGCAGGGCTCCCAGTGACCAGACCTAAAAGAGTTATTTTGCCAAAAAACATGCTCCAAAGTCATCAACACCCCCCTGCCCTGTCCCCAGCCCCTTCTTTTCCTATTCCATATTTCCTACCACTAGTAAACTGGGACATCATATTTGCAGTAGAAGAATTAGGGAAGGCAGGCTCTCTAAGAGACTGAGCACGTTTGCCCTGGAATTACTGAAACTCACCTACATGTTTTCCTCTTTGGATCCAACCAAGTTGGAAACCTAGAAATATCAAAAATTGTATTTCGCCATGATCACCAGCAGGTGGCGATCAAGATGAGAGTAATTAAAACACTTGTTGCTTATCTCAGTTTCTAGTGTGAGTTAAAATTGAGAACTCAGCTGTACACAGTGAGATTACACTGCACATACTATTTTGTAAATAGGTTTTTTTAACTCAATGAATATTGTAGAATATTCATATTAATTTTATGCAAAGGATATGAAATCAGTATGTCAAAGAGATACCTTCACTCCCATTTTCATCACAGCATTATTCATAATAACCAAGATATAGAATCAACCTAAGTGTCCATCCACAGAAGAATGGATAAAGGAACTGTGGTATATAATGGAAAAACAGGGACCACATATACTCACCATCAAATTGGTATTAACTGATCAACACTTAAGTGCACATATAGTAATAACATTCATCAGGTGTTGGGCAGATGGGAGGGGGGAGGGGAATGAGTATATACACACCTAAAGGGTGCGGTGCTCACTGTGTGGGGGATGGACACGGTTGAAGCTCTAACTTAGGTGGGGCAAGGACGATATACATAACCTAAATATATGTACCCCCATAATATGCTGAAATAAAAAAATAAACTGGTATATAAACAACAATGGAATACTATTCAGCTTCAAAAATAAAATCCTGTCGTTTGTGACAAGAGGGATGGAGAACATAATGTTAAGGGAAATAAGCCAGGAACAGAAAGACAAATATGATATGGTCTCACTTATATGTGGGATGGAAAACAGGCTAATTCATAGAAACCAGAGAGTAAAGTTATGGTTGCCAGAGGCTGGGGTGCATGGGGGATTGAGAAGATAATGATCAATGAACACAAAGTTTGGGCAGACATGGTAGCTCATGCCTGTAATCCTAGAATTCTGGAAGGCTGAGATGGGAGGATTGCTTGAGGCCAAGAGTTTGAATCCAGGCTGGGCAACAGCAAGACCTGTCTGTACAAAAAATTGTAGAAAACTGGTGAAATTAAAATAAGATTTGTAGTTTAGTTGTTAGTATTGTTTCAACGTTAGCTGTCTGCTTTTGACAATTGTACTGCAATTGTATAAGATGGTAATATTAGGGGAAGCTGAGTAAAGGCGATATGGAACTGTCTGTACAATATTTGTAACTTTTCCGTAAGTTTGAAATTATTTCAAAATATAAAGTTTAAAAAACTAATAACATTTTGTGGACAATTATAGAATTTTGAATAATGGATTTAATATTAGATGATATTAATTATCAATTCTGATAAGGTATCTTGGTTAAATAGGAAGAATACCATTATTCTTCTAAGATGCACATTGATTTTTGGGAGGCAGAGGTGGGAGGATTGCTTGAGGCTAGGAGTTTGAGACAGCCTAGGCAACATAGCAAGACCCCTGTCTCTTAAAAAAAAAATAAAAAATATGTAAAAAAGGATAAAGTGACATTATGTCTACAACTTAATATCAAATGGCTCATCAACTACATACATTAATAGATAAGAGCAAATGACTCTAATTGTTAAAAACTGTTGAATCTAAGTAGTAAATATACTGTGTCATTTCATTATACTATTTTCAAGTTTTTGTACATTTAAAAGTGTCAAAATAAAAAATTGCTTTAAGAAAGCCCACAATTACTCTTCCTATTCAACATAGATGTTTTATTTAGAAAAATACAGATAAAAAAAAGTGTGTAATACTCATTAAGCAAGAAACAAAACTATTATTTGTACCTAACTCTATCAATTTACAGGAAATATAGGGGTCAGAGGGACATATTAAACATTATGGAGCCATCAAAATCCAGACTAAAAAAATTCCATAGGACCAATAACTTCCTTTCTTTTACATATAAATCCCCAGCAAAAAGAAGAGAGGTGGAGGGGAGTTTATAGATTAAAAGAAGTTTAAGAGACCTATCATTCAAGTGTATATCTTCTTTAGATCCTGATTTGAACAAAATGCAAGAAAAGGAGGAGGAGAGAATGGAAAGGAAAGAGTAAAGAGGAGGGAGAAAAGGCTGAGAAGCAGCAGCAGAAATATGAAGGAAACAAATTTGAGCAGTGACTAGTGTTATCTCAAAATGGATTATGAATCATTTTTAAATTTTAGGTATGATAATGGTATTACGGACATGATTTTGAGAGTACATATCTTTTAGAAATATTTCCTTAATATTTGCAGGTCAAATTAAATGCTGCCTAAGATTTTCTTCAAAATAATTCTGCATTGGGGAGGAGAGATGAAATCAGAGGGAATATGAATAGAAGAAGATTACCAGGTGTTCTTAGTTGTTAAAGCTCAGTGAAGGAGGATTTTGGGATTTGAAAGCCATCCTTTCTACTTTTGTATGTGTTTAATTTTTTTTCAATGAATGTTTGAAAAAAAGAACACAAAAATTGTGTACTTGCAAGCGATTTCCAATTTCACTCTAGAAACCTCTATTGCAGAAAAACTTACAAACTCGTGAACTGTAGATGTAAGTAGAAAGTTGCTAGTTAAATGATATTCTATTCATTGAAGCATTGTTGGTGATAAGCAAATATAGAGAAAAATCTAACAGTAATTAGTAAAAAGATTAAATAAGTTAACGTTACAAGGCATTAACACAATCCATTTATTAAAATTAATATGAAAATTCTACAATATTCGTTGAGTTAAAAAAACCTATTTACAAAATAGTATGTGCAGTGTAATCTCACTGTGTACAGCTGAGTTCTCAATTTTAACTCACACTAGAAACTGAGATAAGCAACAAGTGTTTTAATTACTCTCATCTTGATCGCCACCTGCTGGTGATCATGGCGAAATACAATTTTTGATATTTCTAGGTTTCCAACTTTGTTGGATCCAAAGAGGAAAACATGTAGGTGAGTTTCAGTAATTCCAGGGCAAACGTGCTCAGTCTCTTAGAGAGCCTGCCTTCCCTAATTCTTCTACTGCAAATATGATGTCCCAGTTTACTAGTGGTAGGAAATATGGAATAGGAAAAGAAGGGGCTGGGGACAGGGCAGGGGGGTGTTGATGACTTTGGAGCATGTTTTTTGGCAAAATAACTCTTTTAGGTCTGGTCACTGGGAGCCCTGCTGGCGTCCTATGGCAAATGAGCCTGTAATATATTCTTTTGACTTGGATAATACTTCTCGGGAGGAGTAACTATAGTCCACCTGCCAGCTCTACTCTCCTTTAGGTTTTGTTAGTTAAAAGCCTCTAGGTTTATGTTATGTGTCCCATATATTCCCTGGTCTGGTGTTCTGCTGTCAGCCTCTGCCAAGTAACACCCTCATTCTTCCTTGATTCACTCAATGGAAGTGTAACAGGTTCTTAGCTTAGGATCCATTATACACAAAAATTGAGGGAGCCTTGAGGAAGACAACTACATATGTTGCCTGATCATATCCACACACTCCTCCTTGTGATTGTGCTGAACTGGCCCATATGAATGTGGAGTCCTCTGTGCAGCTTTGCTAATTTGCTACTAGATACCCCAACTGGAAAGTTGGGCTATTACTCCCATGCTTTCAGTGTTCCCTGGCTTTTTGCAATAGGAATGTGGGTATCATACTGTATTTAAGTTGTGATTCCAAGGAGTGAGAGAGTGAGGCAGGGAATAAATCACAAGTTGGTCAGTGGGTTACCATTATGGGAAACTGGAGATCAGTCTCACTGATAATCCTCCAAGAGAATGAATTACACACTGAGATTAACAAGATGAGGTCTTTATTCACCTACTTCATCCCTCATTGATTGAGGATTATTTCTAGGAATAATAATTCCTCTGCAGTCCTAGCTGCCCTACCCAGCCAAACACATTCCTATAGCCAGAAAAAAAGTCATTAAGGTAAAGAGATGCAAGTACTTGAGGTGTAATGCCGTCAGACTTTATGGAAATGGCCCACTGAAACTGCAGGTAAACTCCAGGTGAGTCAGGGGCAATGGGTGAGGCACCAATGGGATCAGCTTATATCCCCTCACCTTATTAATGTTCTTTTCTAGACTGAATCCTAGAAAGAGAAAATTGAGATTCATGTCTGATCAATATGCTTTTCTCCTTCTGACTTCGTCTTTATTATCACCATCTTCCATGACTATAAGCAGTGAGATTCCTACTTGGTCATACTTTGTTTCTCCCCAATTCTAAATCCAGTCTTGTTTAGCTTTAATGCCAAACTGATGCCAAGCTTTCCTCTATGTACTGAAAGCACTCTATGGGTAACTTCTCTGGGATTAGCTCTTGATTTATTAAATGGAAACCAAGTAGATTTATTAAAAAAAAAAAAAGAACCTCAGCCTTATTGAGATATAGATACATACCATAAAATTCACCCATTTAGGGCCTTTTGGCTATTATAAATAATGCTGACTTCAAGCGTTCATGAACAGGTTTTTGTGTAGACACAGTTTTCATATCCCTTGGCTATAGACCTAGCAGTGGAGTTGCTGGGCTATATGGTAAATCCATGTTTAATTGTTGGAGAAATCTAATGAATTTATTAGATACTTAGCCTTTCACTATATATAGTGCCTGTATTTCGAGATTATTAAAGTCTTACCTTATACTTTGCTTTTGCATTCTTCTTTGAATAAATCTTAATTACTCCAGCTGGACAAACATCTTATTCTAAGGTAAATATTTCATACTTAGAAATATAGAAAAGTACACAAATAATTTTCAAAATATTATTTTTACAAGTGTCAAAAATTTTGAGTGTATGAACTTAAAGAAGTTTAGGATACACATCAGAGTGTCAACAGTGGCTCCTACAGAGTAGGATGAGGGAGATACTTCCATCACTCACTTTCTGAAATTGGTTATTTCTTAGATTTTATTACCATGAGTATATAACAAATAGATTCATTTTTAAGGCCTAGATGATCCCTGTGTATGATAAAAAATTAGTCAAAATGTTATGAAATTTAAATATTCCTCTAGAAACGACTCCTATATTTAGATCACATCAGGTGAACTCCTTTCAGTGATATCTTAACTGAGTTATGATTTCCAATTTGAAAATTGGAAATATGCCAGGGAAATTTTCATGGCATTGCTGTAAAACTATTGTTGAGATTATAAACTATTAAGCTATTAATCTTTTTAGTAATTTCTCTGTATGGTACACTGTATGGTAACCCACTCAAAGTTATATAACCTGTGTCAGAGGAAGCATTTAATCTAGGTCAGCCTCATTCCAACATTCATCTTCTTAATCAATTAGAACTTTTTAAATTGCAAACAATAGAACACTCCAACCAAAACCAAGCTGGCTTTTTAAAAAAACAAAAAATACCTTTTATTTTGTATCAATTAAAAAGATGACGAGAAGCAGGCTTTCTTCTGTTTAGCACAGGAGTATATCTTTCACCTCACTGTATAGCTGTAACTGCTCTAAAATTCTCTGCCATCATCTAGTCTGAGTAATGTTGACCATCTTGTTAAAACATAGAACATCAACTTGATCCACTACACTGATAACATCATGCTTATTAAACTAACATATATTTTGTATCTAACATAGATAAGCTTGTTCTAAATTTTATATAGAAAGGCACAAGATCTAGAATACTAAAACCATTAAACTTTCCTTGAAATTAAGACTTACAGAACAGCCACAGTAATCAAGACAGCATGATATTGGTAGGAGACTAGAGATATAGATTAATGGAATAGAATAAAGAATCCAGAAATAGGCTCACACAAATATGCCCAACTGATTTTTGAAAATGGTGCAAAGCAATTCAATAGAGGAAGAATGGTGTTTTCAACATAGCTGGAGCATTTGGACATCTATAAGGAAAAAAACTCAACAGCCTTGATCTGAATGTCTCACTTTATACAAAAATTTACTCAAAATTGCAATTGTGCTTAAAATGTGAAATGTAAGAGCACAAAACTTACTACTGAAAACTGCCTCACTCCTTGTTTGAAAGAGATATAAGATGTTCTAACTGTCTCTTCCAAGACCAATTTTGCAGAGTCAGACCATAAAGTTTTGAAGGAGAAAAAAAAAAAATAAAAGCAACACAAATGAGCAGAAATTATCTACCAGCTTTTGCATAGTAAGTTTTTACCATTCTTTTAATCATTTTATATCTAATGTTTATCAATACATTCAAATTTCATTTAACATTTTCACTCTTCTACTTTATTTTTACCAAGTTATGTATACAAAACAGAAGCACAAAAATATTAGAAAATAGTTTAAAATGCATATGAACAAGGTTTTGTGGAAATAAAAGATGGGCATCCAAGAAAATTTGGAGTTTGCCTTCATCATAAGTGCTATTAATCTATATTACTGACAGAGAAATATGAAGTCACATCCTATTTATTAAGTGAGAGAAGATGTAGGTTATATAATAGCATGCTCAATATGAGCCTTTATCAGTCAAGATAGTCTAATTAGCTGAAGTACAATGACTTTAAACCAGACGTTTATTATCTCTGGTACAAGAAGTCTTATAGATAGGCAGTTCCAGACCTTGTTCAGTGTTTCAATTATACTAGCAAGAACACAACTTTATTCTTTCTTTCCACTCTGTCACCCTTATTTGTTCTTTTTTATCCTCATTTTCATCATTTCTTAATACAAGATGGCTACTCTAGCTCTAGATGCCATGGCAGTATTTGAAACAGAAAACTTAGTTGAAAATAGCAAATTCACTCTTGCTAGTTTAAGCTTAAAAGTGACTTATAATATATTTATTAGCTTGTGAAACCATTGCAATGGTGGGAAAAAAGACTACGAGAAGAACCCTAAATCCCACCACAAAACTGTCTGGAAACTTCAGCCATGGCCATTGCTTAGAACTAAATTTCGGGAAGTTGGTTTCACTGAAACTTGAGTTTACTACCACACTCATATCAAGAATGTCACCCTAGTAACTGGGTGACTAACTGTCTAGGTTTTCCTGAGACTAAGGGAATTCCTGGGAACACAAGATTTTCAGTGATAAAACTCATTCAGAGGGAGAAGAAGAAAATATACAAGGGCTGGAAAACTTATTTCATGGAATACTGGAGGAAAACATGCCTGGTCTGGCCAGAAATCTTGATATCCAGACACAAGAAGCACACAGAACTCCCGGGAGACTCAATGTGAAAAGCCAATCACCATGTCACGTAATTATTAGGCTGACCAAAGTAAACATGATAGAAGCAATTCTTTGAGCAGTGAGGTGAAAGCAACAAATAAACTACAAAGGAAAATCTATCAGACTAACTGCAGATTTCTCAACTGAAACTTTACAAGCCAGAAGGGACTGGGTGCCTATCCTTAATCTTTTAAAACAGAATAATGCCCATCTTAGAATTCTTTATCTGGCAAAATTAAGTGTCATCTATGAGGATAAAGTCCTTCCCAGACAAACAATCATTGATGGAATTTGCAAAGACCAGACCAGCCCTATAGGAAGTACTCAGACTGGCACTACACATGGAACAGCACACTAGACACCCTCCAAAGTGAAATAACTCAAGAGTTAAAGTCTAGAACCTGGTCCTCAAGATGGCTCAATGAGTAAAACAAAACAATAGGAATGTACCTAAGAACATGAATGGAAATCTACCTCAAATTTCAATCCTCTCAATAAATATGAATGGCTTGAATTGTCCTCTGAAGAGACATAGACTGGAAGAGTTGATAAAGATCCACAAGCCTAGTTTCTGCTGTCTACAAGAAACACATCTAACTCACGAAGATGCTTTCAGGCTCAAGGTCAAGGGATGGAAAACAATCCTCAAGGCAAATGAAAGTCAAAAGAAAGCAGGGGTAGCTATAATTATTTCAGATGACATAACCTTTAGAATAACAAAAGTAAAAAGGACAAAGACGGCCACTATATAATGGTGAAAGGGAAGATCCAACAAGAAGACTTAACAATTCTTAATATTTATGCACCCAACTCAGGAGCACCCAGATACATAAAGCAAACCTTGTCTGATCTAAATAGCATGATAAACAATAATGTCACAATAGCCACGGACTTCAACACCTGACTGAATGAACTGGACAGATCTTCTAAACAGAAAATAAGCAGAGAAATAATGGACTTAAACAGAGCTCTAGAACAAAAGTGTTTGACAGATCTCTACAGAGCATTCCACCCAAATAAAGCCGAATATACATTCTTCTCTTCAGCTCATGGAACTTTTTCCAAAATTGATGACATACTAGGCCACAAATCAGACCTCAACAAATTCAAAAAAATAGAAATAATACTGTGTATCTTCTCAGATCATGGTATAAAATTAGAGTTCAATTCCAACAGAAATACATACCATTTCACAAAATCATGGAAATTAAACAATTTATTGTTGAATATCTATTGGGTAAAGAAGGAAATAAAAAGAGAAATCAAAACATTCTTCAAGCTTAATGATAACAAAGAAGTTATCAAAATCTGTGGGACTCAGCAAAAGCATTCCTGAGAGAAAAACTAATAGCATTTAAATGCTCATATCCAAAAAAGCAGAAAGCTCAAATATCAACAATCTAACAAACAGTCTCGAAGAATCGGAAAAGGAAGAGCAAATCAACTTCAAACCTAGCAGAAGAAAAGAAATAGCGAAGATCAAAGCAGAACTAAATGAAATTGAGAACAAAAGAACTACATGGAAGATCAACAAAACCGAAAGCTAATTTTTCAAAAAGATAAATAAAATTGACAGCCCTCTTGCCAGATTGACAAGAACTTGAAGTGAAAAGAGCTCTAATAAACTCAATTAAAAATGAAAAAGGAGAGGTCACAACAGACATCACGGAAATACAAAATATTATCTTTGAATACTATAAAAACCTATATGCCCCAAAACTACATAATGCGGAAGAAATGGACAAATTCCTGGAAACATACAACCTCCCTAAGTTCACACAGGAGGAAATGGAATTCCTGAACAGAACGATATACAGCACAGAAATCGGAGCAGTAATTAAATTTTTTTAAAAAAAATTAGCCAGATGTAGTGGTTTGCGCCTGTAGTCCAAGCTATTCAGGAGGCTGAGTCAGTGGATCTTAAGCCCAGAAGTTGTAGTTTACAGTAAGCTATGATTGTACCACTGCACTGCAGTCTAGATGACAGCGCAAGACCTCATCTTTAAAAAAAAAAAAAAGTGAGGAAATGGTTTATTAATATTTTTTAATATTAAACATGCTTCATTCTTTTATCATACATTATCTTTTACAAAGCCATTCCTCACTTCTTATCCTATTTAGAACATACAACTCCATATGAGGATGGGATAGACGTCTTTAATTCAATTGTCAATACCAAGAAAATCTCCAGAATATCAGAAATTTTAGCTGCTTCTCACACCGTGAGTTAGAAACTACATTTTACCTGGAACACTGGTGACTTATCTCCTTCCTACTGTTTCTTCCACTGTAATCACATAATTGCCTTACTCTTAATGCAATGGCACCCAGAAATGAAAGAGAATTCAACCCAGTGGTGGATGCAGCTCAAGAGCGATTTGCTCTTGTTTATATCACTCACTAAATAGAGTAGGTCTTTCTCTCCTTTTTCTTTCACTGCCTCTTTGCAGTCTTCTGCCATAGATCCCATAACACATCATTGCAGGAGTTCATTTGTATGTCTGCCTCCTATACCAGCTTCATATTTCTTGATGGTAAAGACAAGCTTATTCATCTCTGTATTTCTATATTTTCATAGTACCCAAGACATTGTGATTGCTTAATAATAACTGTAAATGAAATAATAAAAATCTAAGTGTATATACATACACACACACGCATATATATAAACACTTTGATTCAGATGACTCCAAGTTTAGGTTCTATCTCAGACACTTAAAAGTGGTGGCACCTTGGGTAATTTTCAGTTTTCCCATCTGTAAAATATTGCATTATTATATGATATATCATATTGTGTTATACTTTATTATACACCTACTTCATAGAGCTGCAAAAAGGATGAAATAAAATATCATTTATAAGGACTTCAAACAGTGTTTAGACCTTGTAAATTGTCAATGATATATAATAGAAATTTAGAAATTGGATAACAGAGAAGTAGGTTAAAGGGTGCAAACATATAGTAAGATAGAAGGAATACATTCATTGTTCGTTAGCAGAAATGGATGACTATACTTAACAAAAATGTATTACATTCAGGTAATGAACAATCTAAATACCCTGACTTGATCACTATATATTATATACATATGAAAACATTTCACATGTTCCCCATAAATTTGTACAAATAAAAAATGCAAATGCAATAAAGCGTCTTAACAAAAATCGGGATGACATATTAATATATTTGTTTTTTCTCTCCAACTACAATGAAAGCTCTATCAAGATGAAAAATTATCTCTTTTGTTCACCTCTTTATCCTTGGTATTGGGAATAGAGTCTGGCACATAGCAGACATAATAAATATTTTCTGAGAAAACGAATGAATTGAATTTTGATAGAAATATATTGAGGAATCCAAAAATGCCTAAAATTTGCCATATCAATCATGATTCTCTTCCTCTGTGAGTTCACAGTAGGAATTTTATACACAAGGATTCTAAACATGAACCAAAGTATTCCTTTATTAAAATTTTTTATAAGTGCTGGATATCTTGATAGCGATCTTTGAGATGTCACATGCAGCTGGAGCTTGTGGATGAAACCTGATGCCTTGATTTCAGTCTAATTCTTGGAATTGTACCAAGCTTTGTACAAACACTTGAAAAAAGAAAGTCAAAACAAAGGAAGCAGGAGGGAAATATCTGCTTAACTTACTCCCGCAGTTGCATTAATGAAGGAGGTACAAAAGGGACAACACAAGGAAGTACTTGATGTTTTATCCCAGTAGTCTGACCAAGTGGTACGTGTGACCTAACTGATGTTCAAAATTTTATCTGGGGAATCATTTCTCCATTGAGGGATTACTAAGAATGAGGTGGAGCAAAGGAAGCTAAAGGCCTTCTCCTAAAAATATATTTTTTAAATATAGTGTGTTTTTATAAATAACAACTTATTTTTATTTTATCCACATAACATCCCCAGTTATTAAACACAGTTTGTTACTAAAAGAGAGAGTCTATATTCTTACCTGGGTCACCAAGCACATGGAATTCAAAAATAGACTCTTACATGTTGAGATAATAGAACAGTTACCTTGAAATTCAGTAAGCAGATGAAATAAATCCTCAGAGCCCTTGTAGTCCCAGAGCTGAGTAATATTGCATCTTAACCTAACAGCTTCCCCTACCTAGCAGGTGAGCCAAGGTGGGGGGAAGGACGCTGGTGAGTTTGGAATAGATCTGGTTTTCAATTCTAACTCCAAAACACCAATGTGATATTTCAATGTGACCCCGGATGAACCTAACCTCTCTGCTCCTCAGTTTTATCTTCAGTGAACTAAGGGCTTTGGACTAAATAACCTTTTAGTTCTAAACTTATGTGGCTCAGCAAAAATTGTCATTGCTTCAGCTGCCTCTATTTCAGGAAACATAAGTGACTTCAACCATGAAACTGTCAGCCCCAGAAAAGTAGATTTAAAACCTGTGTGATTTATGCCTCCCTTTAAAAAGAAAGTGACACTTCCACCAAAGTTTTAAACCAGGCCAGTCTGATGGCAAAGCTGTGCCACTAAATTGTCTCTACTACTATAAAGACAATGTAGAAATAAATACGCTCCTCAATGGGCATATTTATTCCAGAGCACCAATTTATTCTTAAGATAGCAAACAATTTTTTTTAATTTTAAAGCTACTTTACGTTCATTCAGTAGTGTTATTTTTTCCTTGACTGTAGAGAAGCACATTAAAAGGTGCAAAGTCCTGAGGAGTTGCCGTCTCTCCTCACAGTAAAGTATATTGTTGCCTCAAGTCATACTTCACCTGCTAAGGAACCAGACTTGCCTTAGCTAGATATATTTTACTATCCTCCCAGAAGCCTTTCTCCATTTCCAAAAGTCCACCCTCAGGCTAGAAGCAAATTGGATTCTCTGAACCTATTTTTTTTTTTTAAATTCTGGTTCTAAATAGGGTTCCAAGGGCTATGAGAAAGGAAATTATTTGGGGGCAGTGGTGTTAGGTAGTTCTTCCCCTGGGCTTTCTAGCTTCTTTGGTTAGAAAAACCCTCTAATGAGGACAAGGCAACTGGAACCTATTGAATTGTCACCTTATTCGGTGGCACAGATTGTATTCCTAGAGTTGCCCAATAACCTGGCTCATTCATTATTAATTCATTCACTTAACTGACTATAGGCCAGGCGCCAAAATATATATTAATACTAATTAGCAAGTTTTAGGCACTTGCCATATGAGCTGTTTGTTGTCTATACAGGATTTCATTTAATATTCACAACAATTGCTCGAGGTAATTAATGTTATTATCACCATTTACATTAATACATTAGGAAACTGAGATTTAGACGGATTAAGGAACTCACTTGAGGAGGAAGAGTGAAGGAGCCAGGACTCAATCCCAGGCAATCTGAGTTCACATCAAAGTAAAAAGAGTTCTTGTCCCCATGGGAGCCAGATATTAAATATTAATTTCCTAAAATTTGTTCCGTTATCATTTGATTATAATAATTATTGTTATATGATTGCAATAAGGACCAATAAAAGGTACTGAAATTTATGAGATTCTATAGAGGTTGTCAGAGAACACCTCCTTGAGAAAGTGGCACCTAAGTTAAGACACAAATATTTAGGAGTCAGGTAGAAAGTGAGAGGCAGTGGTGAGCTTCCCAGGTAGAGGGATCTGCTTATAAAAAGAAAGAAATTAAAAAAAGAAGAATCAAACATTTAGTGGTTGATTAATAACAACCAGGCAAAACAAAGCCCTTTATAAGGGTCATCTATTTTAATCCTCACAGAAACCCTTTCTCAAGGAAAGAGGTTTGAGGTCTCCTGTATAGAGAAGCTTATCAACTCAAGAGAAAAGACATATCTGATATTTGTTGCTATCTGGAGCCCACAACCAAAAGGCTGTGAGAAGAATAATCCCAGTTGATAAGCCCTATGTACCCATAGTGCCTTACTCTTAAGTACATATGAATAGCTAAGGAACAACCAATAGATATTTGAGAAAAGACCCTAAAATAAATGGAAACAGAACAAAAAAGAGGGATTTAATGAAAACAGAGACAAGAAAAAAATTAAAAATAGTAACAAGTAAAATTAACATTTTCAGAGAGAGAAGATAGTGCATCCTTAAAACAAGAATAAGATGCTGTTTGGAAAAAAAAGATTCAGAAAATAAACTGCTCTTGGAAATTAAAAATATAATAGCAGAAGCTTTAAAAATTAAGTAATGGATTGGAAAAAAAGAAGAAAATTTACAAAAATATTAAAAATCAAAACAAATAAACAATTGGGGAGAAAAAGAATTTTAAAATGGAAGGTCAATTCAGGATGGTTAATATTTAAGTAAAAGAGTTTTAAAAAGGAAGAGAAAAATTTGATGAGAGGAAATTATCAATGAGATAAAATACCATTTCAAGATTTGAAGAACACGAAAGGGTCTGCCTCTGACAGACAAGCACAAAGAATACAAAAAAGCCCCTTATTAATATGTATCATGGATTTTCATAACACTAGAGATAGAGTATCAATAAAGTCTCCAGAGAAGTTATTTTTAAACCATAGACAAGGCTTCAGGAATTCAGACAGTACTAGTTAAAATGAAAAGCAATGGGGCAAAGCCATCAAAATTATCAGGTAAACATTATTGTATGTAGAATTCATAGAAACAAAACTATCAATCAAATGTGAAGATATTAAAAAATATCAATCTTCAGATATGCAAGTTTCAAATAATTTACCATCCAGTCCCCTGTTTCAGGAAACTGCAGTAATATGTCATCAGGAAAGACAGGAGATCCAGAAAGCAAGGAGGTGGCACAGCAAAGAGGTGGAGTGATCTCCCAGCATGATGGTGACTGACGAGGACCATGAGTCCACAACTGTGCAGCAGGACTAGAGGGCATTTTAGTTCAGATTGAGGTGGAAGGACAGATAGCTACAGGAGAAAAGTAACCCGTGTGGGGGGGGGGGGGAGTAGAATTGATAGATTACCTGATGAATTTGATTATATTGAGGGAATCTTACTGTTTGGGAGTATTTTAAGATTGCTTACTGATAGAAACACAGAAACAGAAGAAAACAACATTAACAAATAGAAAGATGGAATTATAAGCCCTAGAAGGAAAATGGTATATAAGAAAGGAAATCAAAGCAAAGTAACCCTATAGCTTGGCTGTGAGCAATAAGAAAAGGGTTGCTTGAGTTGGAATTTTAACTCTGCCACTGAATTGTGTGCCCTTGAGTTGTGTGCCCTTGGGAGAGTTGATTAACATTATTATAATAGTCATTATATAAACATAGAATTTTTATTTCAATAAAAGTAGTGAGAGGATAGGAAGTGTGTGTGTGTGTGAATGTGTATGTGACAGAAAGAGAGAGAGAATTAAAAAATAATTCTCATCTTTAATAGGAGGGTGTCAAAAGTTAAGTCAAAAATTGAAGATCAACCAACAGCAATATAATGATTATAATAGCTGATGCATGCACTGTTTATTCTGTGCCAATCACTCTTTTATCCTGTAAGACACACACACACACACACACATATACACACACACACAAAAGAAAGTATTTGACTTACACAGCTAGGAACATATATCACTTTTATAAAATAAAAGCTAATCTAATGTGATGGAGTAGAGATATTTCTGTATCATCTTACTTGCTATGTCAAAATAGTGCTTTAATTTCTGTCATTGCCAAAATTTTGCCTTCCTAGAATATGAAGTAATGAGCTATTGAAAATTACTCTCCTCTCTTCTGATATCATAGCGTCTTAAGTAGGAAACACTGTAAGAAACCTGAGCTCTACACAAATAGTAGGGCTGCCATTTTACACATTTTGCATGTGTTGATATTGTTTTAAGATGCATTTCAACCTTGAAGGCTTTCTCTGAAACGGAAATCCAAATCGCCCCCTAAATTAGAATTCATTTGCTCCCAACCCTCAATGCAAGAGAAATCAGTCACGTCGGATCCACTGTGACCAGCGTCTGCACTGAGGAGGAAGTGTTTAGATGGTGAGCATCTTCTACTTTGGGGCAAAGGGAGGGAAGATTACAGTTGTTAGTTGATGACATTTGCCATTGACATTTTTTTCTTGTCCACTCACTAAATAAGTGTGTTTCTTTTTTCTTTTAGAATCTCTGGTGTTAGAGCCATGATGAAACAGGAGAGTGGGCTAGAGATAAAGGAAATATGCTTACTAGAAATTAAGTTAGTGAATGAAGCAATTTCCCAATGCTATTTGAGTTAATGCTTTTCAAATGGATCCCATCATCATATGGGATAGAAAAATAATGTTTAAAAATTTTTATCAGCTGATATACAGATTGCTTTTTTTTTCTTTTCTTTTCTTTTTTTTTTTTTTTTTTTTTGAGACAGAGTCTCACTCTGTTACCCAGGCTAGAGTGCTATGGTGTCAGCCTAGCTCACAGCAACCTCAAATTCCTGGGCTCAAGTGACCCTCTTGCCTCAGCTTCCGAAGTAGCTGGGACTACAGATGTGCACCACCATGCCTGGCTAATTTTTACTATTTTTAGTAGAGACGGGGTCTCACTGTTGCTCAGGCTGGTCTCAAACTCCTGAGCTCAAGGGATCCTCTTGCCTTGTCCTCCCAGAGTGCTAGGATTACAGGTGTGAGCTATTGTGCCCAGTTTACAGACTGTTATAATAGTTTTCTGAACTGGGAGCTCTGCCTCTACCTTCTATCTACAAAATTTTTTTTTTTTTGAGACAGAGTCTCGCTTTGTTGCCCAGGCTAGAGTGAGTGCCATGGCGTCAGCCTAGCTCACAGCAACCTCAAACTCCTGGGCTCAAGCAATCCTCCTGCCTCAGCCTCCTGAGTAGCTGGGAATACAGGCATGCGCCGCCATGCCCGGCTAATTTTTTTCTGTATATATTAGTTGGCCAATTAATTTCTTTCTATTTATAGTAGAGACGGGGTCTCACTCTTGCTCAGGCTGGTTTCGAACTCCTGACCTCGAGTAATCCGCCCGCCTCGGCCTCCCAGAGTGCTAGGATTACAGGTGTGAGCCACCGCGCCTGGCCTATCTACAAAATTTTATTTTATTTTATTTCAAAATATTAAGGGAGTACAAATGTTTTCTTTACATGAAAGCCTTGTATAATGCTTAAGTCAGGACTTTTGGTGTGCCCATCACCAGAATAATGTTCTGGTGATGTACCAAAGAGGTAAGTTTTTATTCCTTGAACCACCCCCTCTCCCCTCTTATCACATAGATTGAGTTGCCCGATTAAACTTATACGAATGCTACTTTGCTTGATCAAATTATTTCTTTGTGCATAATTTTTTTTATTTTTTTTCCAATTATCCATTAGAAAGTCTAACTGTCATCTGAGAGCAATATCTGTGTCTTATTTATCTCTCTGTCTCTGGTACTCAGCAAAAGGCCATGGTACATAGTCATAATGTAGAAATAGTGAATAAAATTTAATTAAATTAATCTTGAAATTCAAGGCTTTCCTTTGCCTGAGTCTATTCTGTCTTTCTAATAGTTTATTCTATGATTACGCTTACATTACCTTTCTCTCTTTCCAGTGTTTTAACTTCATATTCTAAATCTTGATTCTGTTTATCCATCCTTCTTCCATTTATCTGTCCATCAAATACTTTTAAGATAATACATCAAAATGCTCTCAGTTGCAAATAATGGACATTCTAACTCAAACTGGTTTAAATATTAATTGAAAAGGCTCATTGGCTCAAAATGTGGGAAGTCAATTTAGTAAAAGAGCAGGTTTTAGTGGGGTTTGATCAGACCTTTGACTCTGTTTCTCCACTATGAGTGACTGAAGGGATTGACACTCAATATCCAAAGATTGCCAATGAACAGCCATTCTACTATGCCAATGAAGACCTTCCCACTATGGCTCTCACCATAGTGTAATGGTGTCTTTACCATTATAACCCCACAAGTAAGCACAGAAAATTATGTAAGTAGTGGCACACTTTTTCAATAATGATTTAGCGAAGTCCTTTACTTCTTTGTGCTAGGAAAAAGCATATATATATATATATATATATATACACACACATCCATATACATATAAAAACACACCCACATACATATGTATACACATACACACATACACACACAAATATGAATGGAAACATGTTTACCCACTGACTTTCAAATAATTGTAATCTTTCAGGTTGACCTTTTCACTGAAAGAAATATTTTTAATACCTCTTGTGTTAATATGGATGGAACTGGAGACCATTCTTATAAGTGAAGTATAACAAGAATGAAAAAACGAACATCACATGTACTCACTGTTAAATTGGAACTAAATGATCAACACTCATGTGCACATATGGAAATAACATTCATCAAAAATCAAGCAGATGGGAGGGGTAGGAGGGGATGAGTAAATTCATACCTAACGGGTACAATGCACAATATCCATGGGATAGGCTCACTTATAATTTTGACTCAAATGGTATAAAAGCAATTAATGTAACCAAAACTTTTGTACACCTATAATTTTCAGAAAAAAAAGAAAATAAACATTTTTCTTTTTTCACCACAAGAGGGCAGCAGTTAGAAAATAATTATCACCACTGCATCTTGTTATCACTTCTCCGAAATTAAGATTAGTATGCTTACAGCAATGAAATATCTGGATTTTAAATATTCTGTTCTATTGCAAAACTATGTATTCAGATCTTTGCTTTGGAGAATTTCATTCTAAATATTCTCTAAAAGTGGAGATCCCCCCCCCTCTGTCTCTGGTAGCTTCAGTAACTTAGAAAATAGTGTGAAGATAAATAGAAAATCTCTAGGTGTTTATAGTCAAGTGACAGATTTCAATAATATAAGAAGACTCCCTTCAAGGAAGATAGTATTGCACAGCCTGAGATGACAAATATACTGTAGCCAAAGGAAGAGAATCAGTAGCCAAGAATGGTGAAAGTAAAATAGGATCCATGTAGGACTTAGAGGGAGAGACATTTCAATAGGGTATGATTTTATCATGTCCCAATAATATGATGGATTATTTGTCTTTAAAATACCATAAGTTATGGATATCTCTAGTTGGGCCTCCCTCATATTGAAGTACATATTTCTTTTATTCTCTTTTTAGAGAGTTACATCTCTTTTCTATTCTTAATTTTTCCCCAACTCTCCCTCATACAATTACACCCTTTACTTTAAGAAAATACTTCCTGAGAGTTTAAAAGGCCAATGCTTTCAAAGTTCTTCCATAATTTACCATACTACTCTATGTGTATAGTGTGGAATTCAAAATTAGAAATACTATTCTGGCATTGGAATAACAGTATCCCTTCACTTATATCTTTGATTTTCCCAAGGAACAATGATGTGTAGTGAATTACAATTGTTTTCCTTGAGTAGAGAGAGAAAAGACTGGAATAAGATGTACACATTTTTCTTATGGTAAACTATAAGTGCAGAGTAGATGTACACATAAAGGACACATTGCATATATGATCATATGCATACATTTTTGGTAGTTAAAATATACTTACAGTAACAATGTACATTCATTTAAAATCTCCTGCTTTCAGTTTTTCAGTCATACAGATAACAGAGATATCAGAAGATATTTTATACTAGACTACTAAATATGGCAGTGCAGAACACAGATGTTGTTCTTAGGACAAACTGAATTATTTCTTCTATCTCCGGCTCTCAAGAAATTGTATAAAGATAATTTCTTGGAAATTGTCTCCGAGGCTAACACTGCAAAGTAAAATCAAATAAAGCTGGACTAAAAATTGTTCGCTTAAAAATCCTTGATAAGAAAAAGTCACAGATGAATCCTAGAGCTTATTTGTATAGCCTCAACCTGAAAGAAGTGTAATTATTAAAGTGAACATTTACTTAGGAATTCAATGTCAAATAAAGCCATATTATAAGAAAGCTTTTAAAAACAGTTTTCTCTTTAGAAATATACAGTCTCTAAATATAATATAAAAAGCTACAAAACTGTGCTGAGTTCATTAGTTTACCATATCCCCAAGAAGGGCCTAGCACACAGTAGGTACAAATATCTTCTGAGTGAATATTTGTTGAAATAATAAACAGAAAATGTGGCATTCAAAATAGCCTCAGAATAAGTCATCTTGAGGCTTTTTGTTTTAGTATTTTGTTTTGTTTCATTTTGAGGCAGGGTCTGGCTGTCTTGTCCAGACTGGCCTCCAATACCTAGATTCCAGCAATCCTCCCTTCTCAATCCTCCCTTCTCAACCTCCCTTCTCAGGCTCACATCACCACCTTGAGGTATGTGCTCCAGATATTTTATGAAATAAATATGTCTTGAAAATACCCTAGAAATAATTTTTGAATAACCTTAAGTATGATGCCTTTAAAATATACATTTTTAGTGATAAGGAGGGAAGCATCAAATTTATATTACTATTTCTAAATATTTATAAAATTATAACAATTTATTCTAGTTGAATTAGAAACTTTGAACCATTTTTCCTATGTGATTATCATACCATTTCTAAATCTTAATACAGTGAGGTTTCCTTACAGTAGTAACTTTTTGGTTAACTGAGGGATCTCAGACTATCAACTTATTTCTAAACATATTTAGTAGTTGGTCAGGTCAGGAAATTGCAAATATGTTGCCCACAAAAGTGACTTCATATTTTATACATATATTTAATTTAACAAATACCCAAAAGGAGGGGGAAAAAAGAAACAAAACAGTAGGTGTAATTACATAATTAAGGACAATTGTTTCTAAAATGTTACCATATCCTTCCACCAGGGGGCAACGTTTGCAAGACATTTAAAAGATTTCTCAAGAGTATTTCCTCACAAAGAAATATAAATAAATACAAGCCTATTATTACATTACTGTTGGGTAATATCTTATGTATCCCTCAAAAAAGACTATGAATACAGTTATTTAAACAATTTCATATAAAACTAAATATCTACTCAGAGTAAAACAGTGAGTTTACTCTTTAAGTATATAAGATGAAATTTTCAGAAAAGAGCATATTTCTATGTTAGTGCCTTTTTTCAGTTTATTATTAGCCATTTAGCTAAAATATAGTGAGAAGATCTCCAGGTGGGAGAAACAAAAAAAGAGGTTTTATATCATGAATAAAATAATGAAATGTCATAGAATTTTACAAGTAGAAAGAATGATAGAGATCACCCACGATAAGTCTTCAATTGTGTCAATAAGGAAACTGAAGTTTGTTAGTGTTAAATGGTTGATTCAAAATTGCAGGGATGATAATCATCAGAATCAGGACCCAAACTCTGATCAGCTGATCTCACATTCCAGCCTCTAGGCTGCTGATATTCAAAGTGTGATCCTTGGACAAGTAGTTCTGGAAACTTGTTAGAAGTGCTGAAATCTTGGGCTCCATTCTAGACCTATTGAATCAGAATCTGTATTTTAACATGATCTTAATCTGTGAGAAACTAACTTTGCTGTTTTCTCATCATAGACTGGATGAATTCAGGACATTCTTAAATCTCATTTTCCTCCTCAATAACATGGAAACAAAACTCTTTTAGTTTAAAGAATAATTTTGAGGAATAAATGGGATCATCATGTAAGTGAAAACCATTCATAAATTGTAATATACTTTGTACATTAGTTATATTCAATGAAAGCTTCTTCTTTTATTGTTCATAGTCCCCTCTAACTGGGATACTTTCCAAGTACCATTACTCCTCCCTGCCAAACTCCACTGGGCTGACATCATCTTTAAAGGACTAAATTTCTTTTAAAGTATTAAGACATACAAGGAAACATTGCCTTTTAAAATCTTTTCTATACACTTTCATTTCCAGGCTGGATTATTTAACTTGTTTAAGTTCAGCCATGATTATTTGTAATTGTATTTATATGTCTATCTCCCATGTAGCTTGTGAGATCTTTCAGGGACATTCCTAGACCTAGTGTAATTCTTGGCACTCAATGAACATTTTTAGAATGAATGAATCAATATTAGCAGTTATTCTGATTCAGGCACTCATCCTGTTATCAAGAGAATGGAGAAGAGAGCTGGATGACATTCATTTCAATAAAGGTAAATATAATTATTTTACTATACAAACAAATGCTTTTATGTTGAATTAGTATTGCTTGGTGTTCCCTTATATATGTAAAGTGAAGATGTAGCTATCATGTTTACTGGTGATGTAGATCTCTAGGCATTTGTGCTGAAACTTAAGCAGGAGTGCTTAGGAAAACCATTTTTATATCACTAACTTAGCTTCACAAATATGTGTTATAACTTCAATTTACATATAACTTTTCAGAATATCAAAATCATGGATATCTCTAAATAAATAAAATTTAATGAATTTACTCACTGAAGTTTGAAAAACATAGATATTTTGAAAAGCACCTAGATGAGTCAAAGTCTTGTATAAAGTAGCTTGAATCTTTTGTTTGCAAGGAGGTAGTTTAATGAGTTTTTTATTCCCCTGTTCATACTTGATCTTATTTGGAAATATATATTATTTCGAGGCATTCGGAATTTTAGAAAAATCAAATTCACTATTTTATTGAAGATACATGTTTTAATATGTATTTATCAAAATAAGAGAAGGACTCTTCCATTACTCTTTCTTTATTGTAATTCATAACGGAATATAATTTAACAACTATCAAATTTGATAATGTCAGATATCTACTTTTGACATTTTTTTCTGCTATTCATTCAGTGAATACATATCTGTTATATCATTTGAACTATTCACAAAATATTCTTATGTGATTCTCTATTTAGATCCACACCTATGAGATTGGGCACCAGGATCCCTAAGTAAAATATACTTCCCTTGTAGACTAAATGACATTGAATGTTTTGACCTTGAGAATGTGGTTCAAGGCCAACTGTTTTGTAAGAAGTTGCCTGAATTGCATCTAAGCGGTTTGTGATTCATGTGAAATGCATTAATAATTCAGATTAATCTAGCATGGTTTTCTTGCTTTGCTTAATGAAATAAATTCACTGATGCTATACCTATACATGGAAAACCGAAAGTCTCTCATGCATGCATGTCTCTCAGAATTTCCACTTTAGGAGAAGGTGTTACAAAGTAAAAATAAATATATGTAAATATATTTGAATAAAATATATGCAAATTAAAATAAATCTTAAAAAACATAAATTATGATTTGTTAATAAGCACAAGGTATAGTCACAAATTTTATTAGTGTATTGGCATTTCAGTAGTGTGCTGTAAATTAGTTAAGTGAAGAAGCTTACAATTCCAATGAATTTATATTAAACTACTCATCTTTTATTTAATCAAGTGCACTGAGGTTACAGCTATTCTTTTCTTGCATCTCCCTCTCTCTCATCTCTATCTGTCTCTATGTCTATCTCTCTCTCCCTCCCTCCCTTCCATCCTTTTCCTATCAGGGGTTAAAACAAACATATGAACAATACAATTAAGCATTTTGTGTACATATATTTTATGTTCAAGGGAGCCCAGGTGTCCCAGAATACCACAAACATAAGTGAAATGTGTTGTAATCTTGTTTCCCTGCAATACTGTCATAGCTGGCATTAGCATGCTGGGCAAAATGTAGCAAACTGGAAGTAACTTGTCAATTTTTAATAAAGTCTTCTTCCCTTGCAGAGGTAACTGCACCATTCTCCCTGGAAACTCTGGAGATGATGACATCTTCCCACATGGTTTCCATAGCATCCGTTCCTGAAGAGCCCCAGTATGGTCCTTGGTCAGGGCGATCCGCCCAGCTCCCTTAGAAAGTTGGCAACCTTGCTAGCCAAAAGCAGCTTCCCTTTTTCCTGAAACTTACTCTGTCCGTGGTGCTGAACCATTCTGCCGAGAGACCCGCCCAGACCGGCGCTGTCAGCCCTGGTGAAAAAAATCTTCCCTGGCGCTGCCCAAATCAGAACTGTGTGTCTGTTATTTACTCACGTCCTCAAAAAGCAGCAAGCCTTCTCCATCTTAATTCGATTCTACCGCAGAGCAGAGTACGCCGGCGTGATGGGAGGAGGTTATGGGCAGGGAGGAAAAACTAATAGCAGCATTGCTCACCTGACACCTGAGATGTTCTCATGAGTTTTGAATGTGTTCTGCTCCTTACAGCAAAGACACCATTTTTAAAAGTACTATTCTTTTGACTTTGCCCTTACACAAGGATTCTGTGATATTCTGTCCCCTTCGTCTAAAAGCCAGCAGATTTGAAAGCAATAAGCCTTCTAAACCGGGAATTTACACTGTTTTTCCGTGGACCGACTTCCAGGACAAGGACTCACTCATCTGCATCCGCCCAAATACCATGGCACTGCGTGCACCCTTTGCCGCCGGATCCTCCCCTTCCAATGAGACTTTCTGATTGTGTCTACCAACTCTCCTATTAGGAAACCCGTGGGTTGCATGCAGCTATTCTGTTGTATTCTCATTCTTACTCTCCCTCCCCTTTCTCACTCGCACTCTTGCTGGAGGCACACCAATACCATTCTGCTTGGAAGAAAAAGCCCACAGCTACCTTGAGCGATTAAGACAATATGCGCAACCCTCGCCTTTCATAGCGATCACTATTTAAATCTGGCAAGAGCGGACAACACTCTTTGCAAGAATGGAGTCAGTAAAACAAAGGATTTTGGCCCCAGGAAAAGAGGGGATAAAGAATTTAGCTGGAAAATCCCTCGGCCAGATCTACAGGTAAGAGAAAGCAAACCTATGCTTACCTGGGGCTCAGCATGAAAACATCTGCAGGGCCATTCCCGAAAATCCTGCTTGCTCGGAGAGATTGTAATATGATCGGAAAGTCTTTTTGTTGTCCTTTGCTAAAGTAGGGGCTGCTCTGGAAACCTGTTTACTAATGCAGGAATGTTGCACTAAATGAACCTGTCTGCTGTGTGTGTGTGTGTGTGTGTGTGTGTGTGTGTGTGTGTGTGTAAGAGAGATTTTTGTTTTGGTACCTGCAGATAGATTTTCATTCTTTTCTACCCAGGATTTATCCTCTTTACAATTGAGAAATGACCACCGGCACCTGTTCAAAGAATGTCCCTTTCTTTCTTTATTTTTTTCTTCTATCTTTCTTTCCCTCAAATTTAATCCTTTTGGTGCAGACAAATAAAAAAAAATGCAACCCTCTAAAAAAAATCAACCAAGAAATTCCAAAGAGTAATAACAACAATAACAAAATTTGATCTCTGTTTCAAAACCATAGTAGAGAATCCCCTAGAGGAATATTTCTTCTGTACTGAATGAAAAGGTATCAAAATATAATCAATAATTGAGAGCTGAAGTTGAAGTAATTCTGCTCTCTGAAACTGAAAAAATATACATGCGTGTGTTTTTAATTATTTGCTCTCTCCTGGAAGTCTATTTCTTGAATGGGAAATATCACAATGCTTGTAAGAACCACCATAATAATAACCAGCAAAATTATTTTGAAAGGTCCAGAAATGATTTTTTTAAAAAAATTTTATCCTCCTGTAGTCACTATGCCAATTATGCTATACACTGCACAACTTTTAATAATTTAAAATGTGTTCCATGAATACAGTTTTTCTTAATATAAGGAAAATTAAAAAGAGGGCAGACACAAACGGATAAACGATTCCAAGAGAGGACTAATTTTTACGTTTGGGAAATTGGAGTCTTTGTAAATATATAAGAAATGTAAAGAAAAGGACCAATGCGCCTCCTAATTTTTCAAATCTCTTCAGTTCTGGTGGGCTTCCTGTAGGCAAGGTTCTGCACCTATGCCGCAGTAGATACCGCAAGGGCCCTGCAGTCCCGCAGCTACCTTGGGAAGGGCTGTTCTTTCTCAGCTCAACTGCCATCAGGTGGGGAGTTCAGATGCAGAGTTCAACTTTGCATATTTGAGCATATGAAACCAATGCAGAATAAATAAATAAATCTGATTTTTTTTCTCCCAGTATAAATTGCAATGTTTTCAAAAATTATGATTGGATTTTAAGAACAAACATTAACCTAACCTTTATGACCTATTCCCCAGTTGAATTATAGAATTTGGAAGTCTGTCATTCTTTTTCAGTAGCCTTAAATTGCTTGACAGCAACATTCCAAGCTATGCATTTTTTTTTTTGAAATTGATCTAAAAATTTCGCTTGCTTCACCTGTGTGTGTGAAAACAATTGTGTGTGCATATATCATTTAAAAGAGCAAAGATAAAAATAATTACAGAGTGGATTGGAAAAATATCTGCAAATTGTAGAGGAGAGGTTCTATGTTTAATAGAATTAATATCAAAAGTGTTAATCCCAAAGGGCTACAGAGATGCTACCTTGCACATTCTTTTTTGTCAATAGAAATTTCGCGGATATGTTGTGGACTATAACAATACTATCACCTTTTAATAAAACCATTCCATAATTCCACTCCGAGTCCTCCTCCTCCGCTCCCCTTTCTCCCAGGGACCAAAGCCCGAAAAGAATTGAATCAGACGGTTGAAATCTTGTGAAATACTATGAAAAAAAAAATTGAGATCTTCCACCTTGGGGTGGAACGTCTTACGAAAGTTTATTGGGGGCGCGTTTGTATATCTGGGGGTTGGATTTTACGTCTTTGGAAATGGCCCCACGACATTTTCCAGTGTTTGTAACCGAGATAGTAATGATGGAAGATTGTGAATAATTAATTATTCATGTTCTGGCAGTAGGAAGCTTAGGTGTCGGCCATATGCTGCGGAGGTCTTTGTCTGCAACTCGAGTAAAATGCAAAAAAAAAAAAAAAAGCGAAATGTGTAAGAGGGGAGTAAGCATTGAATTGGCACCCTAGGGCTAAAGGAAAGGGAAGTAGAGTGCTTGACACTCTGAGAGCGTTCTCAGCCCTTCTCAGCACAGACACCGGCCAGGAGAGGCCTTAGTCCTTGGGTAGGGGGGCTGGGCTCAGCCGAGGGGCGGGATTCTGGCGTCCTTAACGCCGAAAGCTTCAACTTGGTTGAAAAGAAGGTGGCGCGGGCCCAGGGCTGTGGCTGGGCCCGCCCGCCCGCAGTGGAGCAGCCCTAGAAGGCGGGGTGGCAGGATTACACCTGCAGTCGCGGGTGTAAGGCACTGCGGGGGTGGGAAGGTGTTTACACAGGTGCCGAGAAGGCTCGGGTTACCCCTTCCCTAACAAACTGCAGCACCCGCAAGAAAGTTAGGCCCAAGCAGCCTGTGTTTGTGAATCAAGGCGCACAGGGGTGGATCCCGAGAGCAAGGGTTCTTAACTGCTTTAGGCCTAAAGGTATTGAAGGGATGCCACCGCGGGGAGGGGGAAGGGCAGAATGCTGGAGAGCACAGAGGTCTTCCAGCTTGGTGTCGCCCACCCCCTAAACCCTGAGGGAGGGGTGAGGCCAGTGGACTTAGCTCTGACAAGTCCAGGTACAGGAGAGTGGGGTGGCGTTGGGGGTGCCGGACCCTCCTCGTCCTTGACTCTCCCCCCACCCCTGCTCTGCCGCGCAGGGTGCTGGAGAAGAAGCAGGAGACCGGGGAGACCATCGAGCTGACGGAAGATGGGAAGCCCCTGCAGGTGCCCGAGAAGAAGGCGCCGCTGTGCGACTGCACGTGCTTCGGCCTGCCGCGCCGCTACATCATCGCGGTCATGAGCGGCCTGGGCTTCTGCATCTCCTTCGGCATCCGCTGCAACCTGGGCGTGGCCATCGTGGACATGGTCAACAACAGCACCATCCACCGCGGGGGCAAGGTCATCAAGGAGGTGGGCGACGGCTGGGCCGCCCCGGCTCCCGCTTGCCGGCCGGGTGGCCTCGCAAAGCCACAGCACCGGTTTGAGCCCCGTGTCCCCCCACTGAAAGGGGAAGGCCTGGATGCTCCCAAAGCCTCTGTCTAGTTCTGCTGTTCTAGAATGGACCGCAGTGATAGTGTCGGCTCTCTTTCCGCTCTGCTGCCTGGGCCTTCCCTTCTTCATCTGCAAAGAGGAAAATAGCGTCCTCCCTAGGTTTTTGTGAAGAGTGGCTTTGACACAATAAGCTGGCGACTAGTAATGCACGCTAAATCAGAATCGAAATAGTTTTCTTTTACTCGAAGGAATAGAATAGCTTTTTAGGTATTGTTTTCCCCTGACTTCTTCCAATTCCCGCCAAAACATTCTTAATAATAAAATGAGAACAAAACCGAAAACAGAAATCAAATCAGCTGTGCTCCCCTCACAGGTTTGGCGGAGGGCAGTCTGGAGGTCTAGCTCGCAAGCTCCGAAAGGAGCCGCAGTCGCAGGAGAGTCTGGGTCACCAGGAGAGGGGAGGGTCACGTCAAGGTCACAGAAACCCGTGGGCCCGGACTTCCTGTTTTAGGGACCTGATGGGCCATAAACCAAACTAAGCACGGGTTAGGGAGACCAATTAGGGAATGCTCTGTGGATGGTGAGTGGTGAGCGGTGAGCGCCGCTGGCCCCTGGGGAGTCCGGGGGACCCTGCAAAATGCGTTCGGTTTCAAAATGTCATTCTATTCGAAGGGAGTAAAAGAGTCCCCAGCTCTCCGCGCGGCGATAAGTTCTCTCACTATTCCGATGCAGGTTTTTCACCGGGTTTACTTTGAGATTGATTCACTTTGTGGAGTCACCCAGCATGGCCTGGGCGGAGTTAGACCTTGACCTTCAGACGTCCCCATAGCCCGTACTTATTACAACCCCGGAGCAACCCCTCCCTCTCCACTAACTGCCCCAATGTCACAGGGCGACTCCAAACCTTTCAGGCCCACCCCCATCCCATTTTCGGGGAACAGCTTTTCTCCCAGGGGCTAGGAGCCCTGCACTCAGAACTTTCATTCCGAGCTCCCCTCCTTCCTTTCCTAGAATTTTCCTAAGTTAGGTCTCCAGGGCTGGATTCCATTCTCTAAGTCACTCCACTACTGCGTCCACTAAATGGACCCCGGCCAGGAACCTCCATCTGCTTAACAACTTTCGTCAATGGGGAGTCCAATTTTCCAAGACTGGGGCCCTGAGGATTCCTCGTTCATTGGGGTGATCAGACCTGCCTGCCAGTAGTAGGGAGCAAAGCCAGGGCTCCCAGCCTTGCTATTAATCACAATAAATTTTGTTAATGAACACGGGTTTTTCAACAAGAAGAGGCAATTTTGTTAGGAAACGAAAATTAAACCACCCCAACGACCCGCGAAATGCCCGAAGCGCCCCTGAGCGTAGAGGCCCTTTGGCCTGAGAACCACTGAAAGTGAATCTTCAGCACTGACTCGACTCTCTCTCTCTCTCTCTCTCTCTCTCTCTCTCTCTCTCTCTCTCTCTCTCTCTCTCTCTCTCCACTTTTCTTTTTCCGACTTGCATAGAAAGCCAAATTCAACTGGGACCCGGAAACCGTGGGGATGATCCACGGTTCCTTCTTTTGGGGCTACATCATCACCCAGATTCCGGGCGGCTACATCGCGTCTAGGCTGGCAGCCAACAGGTAACGCGCCAGGCGGGCGGGGGTCGGAGGCGCGGTGTTTGCACTCTCCGACCCGGCAGCTGAAGCTGGGGCAGGGTCCACAGCCCCGCGGGGCCCGAGAAATCCCTCCTGGGCGAGGTCTGCTCCCTGGCCATACTTTCTCCGGGAGGCTGGAACTGCTGGTGCCTCCTTCCAGAATAAAGGAGCCCCCCCAAAATTAAGCTCTCTGGAACGGGCGCACGCGGCCTCCCCGTCTGTGCTGTGGCTGAGCTAGCTTTTGGCGAAAGGGTCCACGTGCCTTACGGCAGGATAGAAGCTGAAACCAGGCCAGGAGCAGGCCGAACAGGGACAGAGCGGCGCGGTGCACAGAAGGGTGGGGGTGGGGAGGGGGCGTCACATGCTGTGCTCTCTCCCGCGCGTCCCTTGGGTGCCCCGATTCCCAGGGTGCTGACCTCACAGCAGGGCACGTCGAACGCCCGGACCCCGGAGCCCGCCCAGATGGTGCTCTGGGTCTGAAGGATTTGTTTCTATGGAGGCAGGAGGGATTTCAGGCGCCGGGGGTGCGATTCCACCTGTTAATGAGCTCCGCTGCGTAGGGGAGGGAGTGGGGGGAAGAGCTCAGCTGCATCCAGATGCCTCTCACCCAGCAGCGGTGGCCGCAGCCTAGGTCCTAGCGCCAGCTTTCTGGAGCGCCCCCAGGGCCACCTGCAGAGGCCCCCTCCCAAGCATGAGCTTTAAGGACTGGTGGGGTGGGGGTGTCAAGGAGCAAAGCTTGGCCACGGGAGTGCCTTGGGCATCCTGTTTGCTTCACTGTGTATCTTGATAAACAAAATTAAATGTTTTTCAAGTCTGAAACATAGAACACATGCACTTGCCCTTCCAGGTCATGCAGTTTAGAGACCCAAAATAAAGACTTTGGGTTTTTCTTCAGTCCTTGAACCTATGACTTCACCCCTCTCCCTCCCTCCAAAAGTCACATTTTAGAGGAAGAAGACTGGAACTGGACACCTCTTTAGTCATGGTCCTGTCTCTCCCTTTGTAACCTGGGCCCTCCCCGCCTTTCACTGAAATCTGGCGGACCTCATCCCTGGGATGAGGGTGCAATTTACCACCACCCTTTTCACTAGAACTGTCTTCCAGCCAAAAGCTTCTCCGAGTCCCCAGGACCTAGGGAGGAATTCTTGGAAATTAATTTTAGGCTTAATGATTCTAGAGCGAGCATTCTTGGACAGTTCTTCAAAACGTCAAGAGGCGAGTGCAATAGATTAGGAATAATGCCATTTGGATATGGTCTTTACAAGTCAACAGGGATGGCTGGCACTCAGACCAAGTATGAGACAAATAGTCTTTTTTTTTTTTTTTAAAAAATCAATTTAAGATGAAATCACTAACTATATAAAGAACCCAATTTTATGGATGTGATAAGTCAAAGAAAAATTGATAATAAGGCAGACAAATTTAAAGTAAATAATCTGTTAAACATTACTGATTATGAACATGTTACATTTTTGGTTTTCAAATCCCTGATATACAGTGTCTTCAACCTTTGTTTTCCTAAAAATTATTTTCTAAAGCAAAATAAAGTTTCCAGAAAGATAGTTCAAAAGGACATATATGAAATATTTTCACTTCAGGAGAAAAAAAATCCAACAATTCACCAAACAACAAGAATGATACAAGAAACTCAATATGATATCAAATGGAAATATGATAGTGGTATCTTTAAGGATTTTTTCAGAGTCAAAATATTCAGCTTGCCAAATATTAAAATGCTAACATTTTCCTGCCAGTAAAAAAACACCAGGGATTCTCCTCTTTGTAATGCTGGGAGATCAGTAATCAGTTTTCCTGAGTTTTTTAAAAAATGCAGGCTCGTTGCTACACATGTTTAGTAGTAAAAAGACTGATACTCAGGTTATAATTTAGCAGATTTTCTTCAAAGGAAAAATTCTGAATTTTAGATTTTTCGGATTTAACTTTATCTTACCTTTCAATGAATATTCAAGGGAGAGAAACTTGGTATTTTCATATATAATATTTTTTGTTCTGTGAGACTGAGAAAATTAAGTTAAAATTTATTGTAAAATATTATGAACATATAGAAAATTATAGAGACTAACTTATCACATCCGAAGATTTTGACATATTTGCTTCATTTTTTTAATAAAACATTGTAAATACAGTTGAAGCCCTGTGTGAAAGAGGTTTTAAACATATATAAATTTGCTTTTCTACTTATAAAGGTATTTTATGTTAATTAGGATAAAAATATAAGAAAGGATCATAAAACTCATAAATAATATAATCACCTATATAAAAACATGTCAGTGAATGTTCAACTATTCCTACAAATGCTGCATAAAATTTTATCTAAGAAGGCTTTTTATAAATACAAAACCTGAGAGACTTTTAGAATATTTGAAAGATGTATATTTCCTATTGTGATCTTTTTTTCAGAAACAATAAAAACAACATAGCAAGAGCAGTCTTCCACCTACAAGCATTGTGTGACCATTCAAATAAACTTCTCCATATAGATCATTTAATAGCAGAATGAGATTTCCCTGGGGAGGTACACTGGGGACAGATTCCTTTCCCTATGGATGTAAAAGAACTTCACTTTGGAAAGTATTTTCCATCCACTGTTGTGGGCAGAACTAGAGAAAAGGAACTGAGATGTGTGAAGACAGCACATCAAGAGAAAAGGGCTCATGGTTACACCTCCTGGCAGATTTCTCAATGAAAAACATTCTCCATTTCATTGATTAAGCAAGACAACCCACTTTTGGTCAGAATACAGACTGTTGGCCATTTTACTGGTCAAATTCTAAGTATTATTACTTTCCTAAGAAGAGGGGGGAGAATCAGAAGGAAAGTAAACTCAGTCCCAGAGGAGGGCTCTTGCAACATTTTTTTCCTTTGTCTTTCCTTAAAGAGTTATTGCACATCAAGGGAGGAAGAATTTAATCACCTCCATGGAGGGCCTTAGGGTGAGAAATCAAAGGAAGATTCCTTACAAAATCTGTCCTGTTTTAAGATGAGAACATATTTAATATAGTGATAAAATGATGTTGGAGGCAAGTTAATTTGTCTTTAAATAATATAGGACATGGAATTTATAGTAATCCAGATATTTACAAATGTGAAATTCCTAAAGATTGTTTTTACCTTGCATTAAACACCAGGGCAAGTGTTTAGTGGGGAAAAACAGACTATTTGCAAAGAGCATAATCATAGAAGGTCAAATACACCAAAGGGAGTTTGGTTAAAATTGTGATGCTTTTAATGTACAACACTGTGCCACAAATACTATTCTTGCCTTTATTAGGTGGCAATATTATTAAAACCCTATTTAATATTTTTATACACTGCTCCTTTCCTCCTAATTTCTCAACCCTGCTTTAATTTTTTTTTACATAACACCACCTTTTAAAAAAATTATCTATTTATTTAACATATTCTTTGCTCTAATAAAATCTAAGCTGCATGAGTGTTTGTCCATGTTTTTATCACTGATATTTTGGTAGCATCTCCAAGAGTGCTTGGTCCATGATAGATATTTGTTGAATACATAAAATGAACATCACAACAAGGTGTTTTGGGCTTTAAAAAAAAGCAATAAGATTTATATCTAAAGCCAAACTGTATAGCTTCAGGCTCCTGAATGTGTTACTTAACAACTGAATGACATAAAATATTATTTAACCCCTTTGAGCCTCAGTTTGTATTTCTGTAAAAGAGGATTAATCGAAGTACCTACCTCATATGGCTCATGACAGCTAAATAAGAGAATATGTGTAAAATTATTTGAAGTACCAGAAACTAAGTAATTATTGCTGTTGTCATTTACTATTGAGAAAACATTAAATTCAGAAAAAAATGGAAGGAAAAAAAACTCTGTTCTCATTCAGTTTATTTGTGTTGAAATTTGCCTAATTTTCCTTAAGTGTTTGTAATGCAAATGGTTATTTCCATTGCAATAACAAAAGATCCCTTTTTCATGGATTATATTTCTGCCTTTTAAATCATTTTTCCAAACACATTGCTCACAATTGAAATTATTGTTCACTGAAAATTTCATAAATTTCATTTGAAGGCTTTAAAGTGCTGTCCTAAAAAATATTTTTGGTTTGGCCAGGAGTATAGAAAGTGCTAGTAATTCAGTGCATGCAATCTTTGAATTCTAGCTAGGCATAGAGAAATCCATTTACACTTGAGGTTAGACTTTTCTGCTGAAAGTTACAGTTTATTTCCCCCTACCTACCCCTACTCTTTATTTAAAGAGAGTTCAATTCCTAGTGTGACATTTTGTCAGATATTTCTTGGGTTTCTAACTTGACTTTTGCTAAAGAACAAAAATAGTTCTTTATTGAATAAGACACTGAGGATCATATGTAGCTATAGCATATAGTGAACCCCTATAACAGTAAGAACCCATATTGGAGATGAACAGGGCTCATCTACTCCAAAGCTCTCATTTTGGAGTAGTGGGGGCAGTGTTTTATCCAAGGTTACAAAGGGGTTGTGGCTAGAACTCAGGTATCTGGTAAAGCATGACCACATGCTACCTCTACATTGAAATTTAACAACTCTGCCTGATGCTATGTGCTTCACTGCAGTCTACTCGCTTTCAGGAGTAGACTGAACAACCTGCTCTCTGAATGAATGATTACAAACTGTCATGCCCCAAATCCAGGGAAGAAATCCACGAATTAGAGAGAGAATACTTTAGTAGTCCCAAGGGATCCTTAATTATAGTTATTTCTTCATTTTTTGGCAAGAAAAACATACTGTATTTTTGTGTGTGTATTGGTTCCCAAAATATTTGTCCACAACATGAGTGATTTTGTTCTTTTCTCTGCGAAAGGCAAACTCCACACTTGATAATGACTTAGACAAATAGTATTATATTCTACAGAAGAAAACGTGGTATTTAGAACTTTTTCTGCCCACTCAGCCCCTTCAACAGTTTGGGCACTTAGAAGATTGCAGAGATTTGAGCACGACTAGTGTGTGGGTGAGAGTAGTCTAGACCTTTTATCTGCAAAAAACAAGGGGTTTGTTATGGGGATTTTGACTGACACAACTTAATTTATACACCTGATATAAAAGAGAGAATAATTTATACTTAAAAATGTACAAATCCAAAAGCACTTTAAAATTGTTTACTAATGTGCACTTGCATTTATAAAAATGAAATTTAATATCCTTTAGGTAAATATTCTGGCTTGTCTGTGAAAAATCTCTTGTTAGAATGATTTTCAGAAAGAGAAGAAGACAGACATTTTAACCATAACATCTTCATGTTTTGAGCCCAGAAAAGAGCAATTTTACTGGTGCTAGTCTGCCTTTTTTTCTTCACAGAAATAAAACAATAAAGTTGTGCTTTATTTATTTATTGGGACAAGCATTGAAAAATAAATTACCAAGCCCCAACGTTAAACACACACACAAACACACTGTCTGTCTATCCATTTATAAATACTTTTTCCTTTCTTACTTACCTATCCATTGCAACATCCATTGCAAGGAGCAGTTCTTTAAGCCTTCCGGTGAGAAATACTTGCAAATTTCTTTTGTGTGAGAAAATAATTCAGGCTATGAACATAAACCCTGCTACAAGGGACCACCATCCTACTCTAGCAGAAATGTTTTATAGGCACGCAGTCTTTTAGGGTTAGAGGTGACTTTATCCCACTCATCTAGCTGCTGATCCAACATCTAGCCGCCTCCCTATTGTGGGCCCAATAGGTTAGGTATCTGGGGTATTGCCAAAGGGGCTTTCTTTTTTTCCGACAAAGGAAAATGCCTTTTACCACAAGATGAATAGATAGATTGAGGGGGGAGGGGTCTCCAAGGGTTTGCACGTGCTTTGCTGACATGAGCTTCTCTCTTTTCATTCTCCAATCCCCTCACCCCTTACTAGCTCTGGCTTCTCCTGCTGCTGCTGCATTTTGCTACCGCAGTGCAGAGGCAGCTTCTGGAGGGGAGGGACATGATTTTAAGGGAGGAAGGAGTCAGGTGGGCAGCTGGTAGAGTGGTTCTCCCGCTGCCATATGCCACCATTGGGGCTGTCTAATTTCTCTGTCGTGAGTGATGAAGTCATTTTTACAACTTAATGATGTACCAAGGGACCCAGAGGGCCGGCTTGTGCCTGTGTTTTCCTTTTTTAATATGGGAGTAGAGGCATCAGATGTGACAAAGGGAGGTGCCCAGGCCCTGATTTGATTAGATTAAATAGATTAAACAGCCTGAATCAGTCTACTCCTGCAGACCCTTCAGGAGAGAATTAGTCCCACACCTGGAGTGAACAACACTAGTCCCCTGTTAAGTGACAAGTCACTGCCCAAATGGAAATGAATTGATTGATTTAGGGAAAATGAATATCATCTGCAGAAGTGACAAGTGACCAGTGTTCCTATCACCTCTTCTGGGCAAATCCTTTTGGGGTGGGCTTGATACTCAAGCGTGTTTGTGGCTATGGGTCATAGAAAAGAATATGACTGAGAATGTCAAAGCTAACTCTTTATGGGCCGCATTGCATGTTAATCATAAGGCAGTTTGTGATGCAGATTTTCAGCAGCTGCATTTGCTTTTCCAAACATTTCTATATTATGACTACTATTAAATCTCTAGATTTTGCCAACATTTTTAGTGATATAAAACCTCCCATCATTTTAAAAAACACCAGTGTTCTGAGAAAGAGGAAGCAAAGTGTATGTGTGTGTGTGTGTGTGTGTGTGTGCGTGCGTGTCTGTGAGAGAGAGAAAGTAGAGGAAAAAACAAATAGAAAGGCTTTAACTTGAAAATAATCAAAGTAAATTTATTTTCATATGTTATTTGCTGAAGAGGAAAACAACAATTTTAAGTGGATTTCAAAAGGTTTATCATTTTGAAAATCAGTTTTAATAAGCAAATGGTCCTATTTCATTTCATAGAGATTATAATGCTGTTCTTTGAAAAACTAAGAGTATCTATTAGTTTCTAATTATTTTCTTAAGGAATAGTCAAGTTAAAATTTTACACATTAATTTGTACATATTTTTCCTTTCTGCCTGCCCCTCCCCAGCCCAATTACTGATGCCCTATCTCTAATACATAGTCACACCAGAGGTGGGTTTTTAAGCTAGTACTTTAACTGCCAGTTAGTTATGAGGAAAAGAACTTGAAATAAAATGAAATATCAGTCTGGTTGAGTTTCAACTTACCACTTGGAATTTCAAGTTCAGGTATATATATTTAGTTCCCAACTATGTGGTTTGATCAATTTGTTCAGTGAAAACATTTTAGTTTAGCTCATTGCTGAAAAAATCGTGTAATTTGCTAAAATTTTTCATTAATAGTGTAATATATATTAATGATATGAATCTACTGTCTGATATTATAGAGAATCTACTTTTACAATTGAAAAAATCAAGAGATCCAAAAAATGGACAAGTATTCATTTGGAAAAATGTATTTATTTTTAGAAAATGATTTTTAATGTAAAGCCTAGCATTTCCTTATTTTCCTGTTTATTAGTAACTCTTACGTGGAAGTGGTGATCCGATCTTAAGTGAATTTATTTATTGAAATGGATTATAAAGCAAAAAACAAAGCAAACAACAAAATTATAATATAAATCAGAAATCAAAGATTAATTTTACAAATATGTAATTGGTTAATCACATTGGATAGAATCTTAAATGTATCTTCTATAATCACAAATTCATTAAAACATTCTCAAACTACATTATTATTTGATATTTTATCAAATTTAATAATTAACCTATGGAGAGGCATTGAAAATGTACCTGAAAAATCCAAAACAAAATATCAAAACACAACATTGTGAAAAGAAACCTAAAAACAGTACACATGTTTTCTTTAGGTCTACTGAAGTCAAGCATTAACATGGTCACTAAATTTACGTGATGAAGTGGGGAACAGACTTCTTCTTTCCCACAGTTAAAGAAAAGTAGAGGAATCTAGCTTTTAGATTAAAGTAGGGAAAAATAGAAAGCCAGCTCAACTAAGTCGAAGCACAGCAGAGAAACTCTATCCCTGTAAGTTGGAGGGGAGTGAGTGAATATCAGAAGAGCTTTTCAATCAATCAACGTGGGGCAGATCACTCAGCAATAAAATTTCTACCTTTCTATAAATAGTAGAGAGATGTGTATTGAGGATGGGAAGAGAGAAAAAATGAATTATAAATCATCTTCATAATTATTTTAGTTCTCTACTTCAGGAGGCAGATGAAATTAGAATTGAATAGAATAATAAATATATAACTAAACTTTTGATGTGCATCATCTTTTTCCTCATCATAACTCTATAAGGCAGGCATTCTGATACTGCTTTTACTTATGAGAGAACTGAATACAGAAAAGCAGAGTTATTTTCCCATATGCCACTAGATGGTAAGAGGCAAAACTGGGTTATGAACCACAGGATGTCTGATTTTAAGTTATATTCTTTACTAAAAACATTTTTTTCTATGAAATATCTTTACAGTGTATTTTATTTAAAAAAATCTTACAGTCACTTAAAAAAATCACTATGTTATATAATGCTGGGCTAAGTCCATAGGAAAGAGCATGGCTGTGGAATAATTTTAAGAATTTATTTATTGATTGATTTTGATTGCTAGACAAGTCTTTTGATCAGAGGATAAACTTAAAAAACCTGTAATGATAGATACTATCTTCAGGGCAGTAGTGCTGTGAAACCTAATTATATAATTCAAAGTTAATGCTAGTGCTAGGGATAGTAAAACACACATGGATATTAAATATTTCCTGGCATATAATCTATTTCCCTTTGTTGAAATATCAAAAATATATTCAATGCTTTTGTTTTTGCTTTCTGGTATCAGGGCAAACAAAAATGATGACTGTCAAGCAAGCATAATGCAATATTTATAACTACATTAAATATTAATAAATGGTGAGGTTCTTTAAGAGGACATTATGTCACTTCTGAGGCATTACCACCTAATTTAATTTTGAAAGAAGTGCTTCAGAGACAATGATTTCAGAGGCTGATGAGTACCCAGTGATGTACAGGCAGCATGATGGCTGTTGATTTCAGGAGATTCCAGTGTTGTTTGGAAGACTTAAGGATGAGGCCAGACTGGGCCATGTACTTGAACTCAGCAACTACCTCAAGTGAGAATTTATCCACAGGAGTACTCTACATTCTAGCCCATAGCTGCCACCCTACAATTATATGAAAGAAACTCAGCCTCCTAGAATTGATAGGATACCCATAATAGTTTGTCCCCAGTAAAAGCTTGAAACCAACTGTTAATAAATGGTCAATTGATTGAAAAAGATGTTGGGATAAAGGAAGTTCAAAGAAGAAAGTCTGTTATCGCCTATGTATACTTCAGGAAGGGAAGTTTTAATTGCCCTCTATTTACAATCTTTACACAAAAGTAATTGGGTGCTCATTCATAAGAATATGCCATCTGCCGATCATTCTGCTAGCACCTAGGGGTTGGAAAAAGTGAAGACCTGTACCCTGTTCTCTAAGAGACACAAATAATGGCAGGGGTGGAAGAACATATGATCTCATGGATTAAATCTTATAAAAGTGATCTACAGTGCTTAAGGAAAGTCTGAGAGGGATTACTTGAAAAAGATTGTGTGTGTATGTGTGTGTGTGAGAGAGAGAGAGACAGACAGACACAGACAGAGAGAGAGAAAGGGGTGGGTAAGGATTGAGGGATAAGGGTAGAGGATACTCAGAGAGCTATATTGATTTAGAGAAGGCTGTGAATTTCTTATGTTGATTATTTGTTTCCCATTGGATATTTTATATGGACTATTGAGGCACAGACTAAAAGGTTGATGCATTTCAATAAATTCTGTATGACTTCAGAATAAGAGATAGAATTCCCCTTACGTGTCATGAATTTTAAGCTGTTAGAATTTCAGTCTGGCATTGAACGACCCTGCATCCATGGTCACAGAATTAGCATTGTTTAGTCAGGGCAAAATAATTCTGGAAGAAAAGGATGAGGAATAATAATTCCTTGGATGATTTCTTAAGGTTTCTTAAATTTCTTAAGGTTTAATAAATTTCTATATAACAATAGCTAATATTTATAAACCATTTATTCTGAACCAGACACTGTCCTCCTTCATAATTGATTCATTTAAATTCATGATACTCCTTTGAAATATGGAAACTTATCTCCATTATACAGATGGAGAAAGTGAAACTTAGAATTTAAGGAATGAGAACTTGCCCAAGGTCATACCTCATAAGAAATTAGAACTGGAATTTGAATTCTCACAAGATAACCACAAAACTTGTATTCTTTTTTTTTCTTTTTTATTTCAGCATATTATGGAGGTACAAATGTTTAGGTTACATGTGTTGCCTTTCCCCCACTTCTCCCCCTGGAGTCAGAGCTTCAAGCATGTCCATCCCCCAGATGGTGCGCACGGTGCTCACCATGTATGCATATACCTGTCTCCTCCTCCTCCTTCCCATCTGCCCAATGCCCCATAAATGTTATTCCTATATATCCACTTAGGTGTTGATCAGTTAATACCAATTTTCTGGTGAGTACATGTGGTGCTTATTCTTCTATTCTTGGGATACTTCACTTAGTAGAATGGGTTCTAGCTCTATCCAGAAAAATGCAAGATGTGCTATATCACCATTGTTTCTTATAGCTGAATAGTACTCCATGGTATACATATACCACATTTTATTAATCCACTCATGTATTGATGGGCACTTGGGTTGTTTCTACATCTTTGCAATTGTGAATTGTGCTGCTATAAACATTCGAGTGCAGATGTCTTTTTTATAGAGTGTCTTTTGTTCTTTTGGGTAGATGTCCAGTAATGGGATTGCTGGATCAAATGGTAGATCTACTTGTATCACTTTAAGGTATCTCCATATTGTTTTCCACAGAGGTTGCACTAGTTTGCAGTCCCACCAGCAGTGTATGAGTGTTCCTATCTCTCCGCATCCATGCCAACATTTATTGTTTGGG
>VSMD01136263.1:0-52949 GCA_008750895.1 Mirza zaza | reverse complement strand
TTACAGGCTTGAGCCACCGCGCCCGGCCTGGCCAATTAATTTCTTTCTATTTATAGTAGAGATAGGGTCTCGCTCTTGCTCAGGCTGGTCTCGAACTCTTGAGCTCTAAGGATCCGCCCACCTCGGCCTCCCAGAGAGCTAGGATTACAGGCTTGAGCCACCGCGCCCGGCCTTATAAGTGTCTTAATGCCACTGTCACCATCCAGCATATTTTGCCATCCTTTGGTGTTGTCCTTCTACCTCCAAAACTAGGTTGTGGCTTGCAGATCTTTGTGTTCTCCACAGTACTTTGTATATAATAGACCATCAGAATATATCGGTACAGTGAGTAAATTTGGGGCCCCGGAATTCAGTTTTTGCATCCCTTAAAGAGCTTGGTGAGTGGAGCCCAGCATGAGTTGACCTGCAGGAGCAGCCATCTCTCGCATGGGCTCTGGGTTATGCTTTTTATTAAAATTCTTCCTTGCTATAGCTGGAGATTCTCCCGCCCCTGCAGCCTCTTATAAAACCCAGGCTCATGGGGTAGTGCAAATTTGCACAACCATCTTCTGAGCAAATTGGCTAAAACCGTAAGTTCTCTGGAAGTAGAGTGGCCCTGAAATGTGCTTTTAAAAAAACATGGAAAAAGTTATGTTAGAGGAACTCCTGCCAAGTCAGAGACATGTATTATATTTATCTTCTTTGTATGGCTGAGTCGGCATTGTGGTTGGTTTGTTTTGGGAGCTCCCCTCCATATGCCTTGACGCCATGTATATTGGACAAGCCTTCTGCCACGCACAGGGAGAATGCCTCATGAGCACTCAGTTTCGTATGTGGGATTTGCTGGAGGAGCCATTCTTTCCTTCCGGAGAAGCTAGAGACAGTTGAAGTGTCCTCTGAGGCCAGTTGACCCCAATCATATTAACTATGCAGATGAGAAAGGCTTGGTACTCTTGTCCAGCCTCCCAGTGAGCCCCTCCCAACCAGTGCTCCTGTGTCTCAGCCACACTCAGCATCTCCTCTGCCTTTAGGCCCTTGCTTCCACCTGGCTGCCCGGCATCTCACTCCTGACATTCCCCCACTGTTGTCTAGCTCTTGCTTCCTCTAAAGAGAGGAATGAGTGCATGCCATTTCACAGACGCCCTCCCAACACCAGCAGCATAGTAAAACTAAGCCTCCTCCTGTTGCTTTTGTCCTCCATACTGCTACTCTGCACTGGCATGAATCGCATTGTCTTCTGTGTGTTGGCTTTACTCCATTCTCTCCCTCTGAACTTCTCGAGGGCAGGAACTGGATTTTACCTTTGTGTCCTGCCTGGCACACAGAAGCTCTCAAAGTATGCTTGCATAAGTCAGAGAATTTGGATGTGGTGATAATAGCTAGCATTTATCACGTGCTGTGCTGTTTTAGTTATTTTTTTCATTTTTTATTTTTTGAGACAGTTTCACTCTGTCGCCTTGAGTAGAATGCAGTGGTGTGATCATAGCTCACAGCAACCTCAAACTCCTGGGCTCAAGTGATTCTCCTGCCTCAGCCTCCTGAGTAGCTGGGACTACAGGCGCACACCACGTTGCCTGGCTAATTTTTCTATTTTTAGTAGAGATGGGGTCTTGCTCTTGCTCAGGCTGGTCTCGAACTCCTGGGCTCAGGCAATCCTCCTACCTTGGCCTCTGTGCTGTTTTATTAACAGAAATGGTCAGTAATGGTTCTGGTATTGCTCACTCATTTTTGGTGTCTTCAGGTTACCTTTAAAGATATTGTCAAACTCTCAAAAATGCAATTAAATTTATGCTAATGTAAACATGCACCCTGCCTATACCCAAACCCTGTGGCTTGCGAAGTAGATATCCAGTGTATATCTGTGGAATGACTGGATTGATGAATGAATGGGTGAGTGAGTGAATTGAAAGAGTCCCCGTCTTCCTGGAAGGAGGGAAGGAAGCGGGGAATGGGCCTGAGGACACACAGCCCTTGAAGCAGCACTTGTTGCTTGGCTTGAAGGAGGGATGAGGCAGGAGCTAAGGTGACAGAAGCTCTCTGGGAATCCACATTTTCTAGTCATTTCTGTTTGGGGGAATCAACAGGTCTTCTGCACCTTCTCCCATTTTCTTGGACCACGAGCTTTTACCCTTTCTTCAGCATCCTGGAATTCTGCCACCAAGTTTCAGTCTAACACAGAAAATGCAGTTATAGCATCAAAGTTCTCACCTAGAAACCTGCTGTGAAAATAGTTGGTGTCGTTGTAGAGTCGCGCAGCGTGGAAAAGACACTGAGGAGCTCCAGCTGTGAGGGACGGTCTTACGGCGGGATCACGTGCGTTCTGACCAGCCACCTCCACCACGGCGGAGGGTGTGGTTATGGGCATTTCCCTGCATTCGTGTGTGTTTCCCCAGGCAGATGTGAGTAAGACCAGTTCCTTCAGACACTTGACACCTACAGCAGTGAAGAAAAATTTATCTCGTACCGTGAGAACAATGGCAGGAAAGGTTGCAGGAGTGATGGTTTGTGTACAAATTCTGCTTTTTAGAAGATGGCCTTCTAGAATGGTCGTACATGGAATATACAAAGTGTACGTTATACTGAGATGTTGTCTTTTTACTTTTGTGAGTTATTTGTAATGGGGTGGATAATAATTCTTAAGAGTTTACTTTTTCGCACCACAGTTTGTTGACCTCTCAAGGA
The DNA here is from genome assembly GCA_008750895.1 of Mirza zaza. Classification (NCBI taxonomy): domain Eukaryota; kingdom Metazoa; phylum Chordata; class Mammalia; order Primates; family Cheirogaleidae; genus Mirza; species Mirza zaza. Next base: position 50,288 of record VSMD01136263.1, on the reverse strand, counting down.
AAAGTTAAACGACCAATATTTCAAATGAGGTGACAAAAATCACTGTTTGTTTTTTTTTGTTGACTGTCAAAGGGACTCCATTGTTTGAAATCTTTTAAAGATGATGTGGTCCCTCCTGTGTGTCTTGCTGAATTTTTAAAAATATATTGAAGGAGTTCTGTTAAGCAATACAGGCTGTTTTCTTATTATGCCGTGCTTACAAAGGCTTTAGCGTGTCAGTGATGACATTGAAACTGAGTTTGAAGTTAATACGCAAAACAAAATAAATTTGACTCTTGAAATTTTGCATAAATAGTCTTATGGAGCCTGGCACCAAGTATCTGGGGATTTTTAGAGCTGACCTCATTGAGCATTGAGTTATGTTGTAAGATAGGTTTTAACAGTGTTTTCTTTTATTCATTCATTCATTCATTCAGTGTTTTCTTACTGAAATAAAAGCTCAGACTGGTCAAGGAAACCACTTTTCTACTCTCTCTGAAATGTATGTTTCTTAATAAGAAATACTATACTACTTTAAAAGTTTCCTCTTGCTCTACCTTCAGGTTTCTGGGTTAGTTTAATTAGATGGATTCCAGAGGCTGCAAGTGAAAGGTTAAATAGATACCATTTGCAACTATTTATCTGTGAATCAGCATTTTCTGTATTGTGTAGGCAAAGTAAAAGAGAAATACATTAGAAGCTTTATTTGTGATGTAAGCTATGTTAGTAGGGACAGTCTTGTATTTGTAATAAGTAAACACTATAACTTACGTAATGCAGATAAACTCTTTTGAATATTGGGGTTGCATATAAGGTGTTCTCCGACAGAGGGTAATGCTGCTGCTAAAATTGTATGAAAGACATTGCCCTCGATATTTCTAGCTGACAGTGGAGCTCCCGCGTGGAGCCTGCTGTGGTTGAGTTGGAAACTTGTCATTGAGCTGTTTTCTTACTTGACTCCTTCTAGGATCCTCTGCGGTGGCCAGGCCAGATGTGGCAGCCCCGGTGTGCAGGTCCTGCCACAGTTCATAAGCATTCCAAGCCCAAGTGGGAGAGTCAGCCTGGGGGTGGCATAGTATCCCCTCACCCTCTCCGTAGTGGTTCTCTTCCCCCAGAGAAGAGCACGTGTAATTCCCATTTTATACCAAGCCGAGAAAGGGCACATGACTGGCCCAGGGTCATCTGTTGACCTTGAGTAGCAGCCTTTTTATCATGCCGTGTTACACTTGTGTATCTCAGTTGCTGTGCTTAGGAGAGTTCTGGTTTGTAGAACTCTCTGCAAATTGATGGCCAGTTGGAGATTTTCCAGAAAGCTTAAGGGAAGGAAAGAAATAACACTTGCGGCACTTTTTTTAGTAGAAGCTTAATGCCAGGAGAAGACTTGTTTACTTGTGGTGCTATACTTGTGTGGCTGGGTGTTTATCTCACTTTCTATGGAGGAACGCAGTTGATGTGTTCTTTTAAAAACACTGGACCCAAGACCTGGGATCACCCTTCCAACTCCTTCTCATGTTTGCTTTGGCGGCCGGCCAGCCGCCTGCCTCTATGTGTCAAAAACAAGATCTCTCTACCCGAGGACTTGATAGAGCTATCCGCAAGCCATTTTAAGGCACACATTCAGATTTAGTGATGGCACTTGAATTAGTTTTCACGAAGTCTGTTCACTGGAGCTTAACTATTAACTACTTCACTCACAGGCCATCTTCTGAAACTTAGCTACACATCACTCATAGGTGATTCTCTCAAGGCTCCACCTGTTTATTCTTAATGTTTTTGCAATTCTAACCTGCTTAATTTTTGCCTGTTGCAGCACAAGCTGCTGGAAAGTAGTGAAGGGGACATCTGCTAGAGAGAGAGAGGGTGATGGCTAAGGCAGAAAAAAATAAACGTTACAGTTAGCACATTTAAAAAGATTATTAAACTGTTTCTTTAGCCCTAATTGCCCTCCTTGTGTCAGAAGGTCTGTGATATCATTTAGCACAGTAGGACACTGGGCATATTATAACATGATTGTGATCTTTAAGAAGTGTCATACTTGTGTCTGGTGAACTCCGTTTAGGACGATGGGGAGAATTTTAGGAATATTCAGGAAATAAACCCAAAAGTTCTGATGTTCAAAGCGTGGATTAGTATTTGTACTGAAAGCGTGTTAATGAAGAGCAGTTCTTCCCTACAGATACTAGCAACATGAAATCTCATGCCATGCTGATTGGCAGTGGCAGTTTTTATTTTAAAGAACTTTCTTCTCTGTTGTTGAGATCTGTGCTCTTGACCATAGCTCTGCTCCAGGCCAAGGCGAAGGGATTGATTGAGGCCAAGGGTTCGAGACCAGCTTGGGCAACATAGCGGGACTCCATCTCTAAAAATATTTTTTTAAAAAGAAATCAGCTGGATGCAGTGGAACATGCGTGTAGTCCCAGCTACTTGGGAGGCTGAGGCAGGAGGATGGATTGCTTGAGCCCGGAATTTTTAGGTTGCAGCAAGCTGTGATCTGCTGCTGTACTCTCAACCTGGGCAATGGAGTAAGACCCTGTATCTAGAAAAAGGGGAGGAATAGTTAAATAAATTCTGGTAAAACCATAGAGTGGAATATTATAAAACTGTTAAAAAGGCGAGGTCAGTTTATGTATTGTTATGGAATGATGGCAAAGAAATTATGTGTGAAAGTTACAGATTAGTTGTATAATGTGATCCTGTTTTCAGTGTGTGTGTATAAAATGAATACATGTTCTAGAATGTTTCATATACATTAATTTTAGGGAGAGGAATATATGTCAAATGCAAATAGTGATCTATTTAGGATTATGTGAAGACACTCATTTTCTACTTCTTGTATGTCTTGTACCTGTATTGTTAGAACTGTTTATAAATGTAAAACCAGAATCATTTGATATTTACTTTAAAAACATTTTTTTTTTTTTTTAAATTAGCACATGGTCTTGCTATATTGCCCAGGCTGGATTCGAACTCCTGGGCTCAAGCAATCCTCCTGCCTCAGCTTCCCAGGTAGCTAGGCCAATCAGCCTGGGCTTCTTTTTAAGGTCTTTTAGTTCTTTGGCTTACTGGAACTATTCTGGGTTCCTCTTTTTTTTTTTTGAGACAGAGTCTTGCTTTGTTGCCCAGGCTAGAGTGAGTGCCGTGGTGTCAGCCTAGCTCACAGCAACCTCAAACTCCTGGGCTCAAGCAATCCTCCTGCCTCAGCCTCCCGAGTAGCTGGGACTACAGGCATAGGCATGCGCCACCATGCCCGACTAATTTTTTCTATATATATTAGTTGGCCAATTAATTTCTTTCTATTTATAGTAGAGACGGGGTCTCGCTCTTGCTCAGGCTGGTTTCGAACTCCTGACCTTGAGCAATCCACCCGCCTCAGCCTCCCAGCGTGCTAGGATTATAGGCGTGAGCCACTGAGCCCGGCCTGGGTTCCTTTTATGATAAGGGGCTCTTCTGCCTTTTAAAAGTTGAATACTGCAACATCTTTTTCTCTTCTTAAAAAATAACGAGCAAAAAAAGTATTAAGAATTTGTTTTAAAAAACGGAATTGTATCTGTTGTTCTTTATGAAAATAATGTGGCAAACATCATTGGGCATCTACTGTGTGTCAGGGTTTGGGATACAAGGGCGAATCAGACACGTCTCCTGTTCTTCAGAGTTCACAGTGAGGGCATGAGGCCAGGTACCGTGGTAAGTGATGGTCAGACTGGCTGATAGAGGGCAGCACCATGCATACGGTGAGAGTGGAGCCATACTACCGTGTTTCCCCCGAAAATAAGACGGGGTCTTATGTTTATTTTTCCTCAAGAAGACACCCCAGGGCTTATTTTCAGGGAATGTGTTATTTTTTTAAGTACGGTACAACAATCTACATTTATTCAAGTATAGTTAAGTCGTCTTTTTCTGGAACATCATCATAACTCTCCAGACCTGAATTCCATCCTGAATTTCTTGCGACTCTATTTCCTTTAGAACTGTTGGCCCCAATCTCTCATGTCATGCAATAGAGCTCTCTTAGGGCAGATGAGAAGGGCTGCTTGTCTTCTTTACCACAAAATGCATGGGTTGTGCAGATGTGCTGCGTAGCCACGCCCACCACTAGGTCTTATTTTCAGGGTAGGGCTTATATTGCCCAAATGCTTAGAAATCCTGCTAGAGCTTATTTTATGGGTAGGTCTTATTTTCGGGGAAACGCGGTAGTAGTTCATTTATTAAGAGTGTGCGCCTTATCTGTCTGGAGATACTCTTCTAGGCACTGGGACAGCAGTGAACAAGGCAGAAAAGGGCCTGTTTTTATGGGGCTTCCATACAGCAAGAGAGAGATATAGGCATGTCATGAAGAGCATGGTCAGGGTGATGACAAAGAGTAAAGATAACGACAGGTGAGGGGGGTTGTTGTGACCCGAGTTAGGGAGCAGTAGCCTCAGGGAGGGGGAGTGATGGTGTGCAGATGCTATTGTTGGAGAGATGGACACCGTGTTCCAGGCAGAGGGCCCAGCTGGTGCAAAGGCACATGGGTGTGGGATATCTGCGAATCCCCAGCCTTCCTGGAGATAGAAAGCAAGTCTAGAGTGGTGTTTCTAGGGCTCACTGTGAATGCCCTGTTTGGGGGTCTGGGTTGCATTTGTTGATAACTAGCTGGCCTGCTGGACCTGAAGCTGGGAGGAGGCTTGATTGGATCAGTGGTTTAGAAAGTTTCCTCTGATTTTGAGGCTGGGTTGAAGGAGAAAGAGGCTACTGCAATGGCATGGGAGGGGAGGTCAGGCCGTGGCAGAGAAGGTGGAAAAAGAAATAAGTAGAACGCGCAGGACCAGGTGATTATAAGCAACAGAAATCCTGACTAGAACAGGAGTTGGAAGAGATTGAGGTAGTAATGAAATAATTCACTTTTGTTCATTTGAATCCAGGTTTATCTGATGCCACCTCAAGATGTCCTCTCAAAAATCACCAGTGACTCTGAATGCTAAACTCTGGGCTTTTCTCAGCTCGACTTCTCTCTGTTGCTGGGATATTTCATGCCATGAACCTCCCCAGGAGCCAAAGAGACCTTTTTCCTAGGGGTCCCTGGGTGGCACTGCTGAGAGCTGGACCAAGTCCTTTCTTTATTTCTGCCGACATCCCTGTTAGTTCTTTCATGACTCCTCTGCCACACCTGGGAGATGCAGTGAGGCGGAATTTCCCATCTCCTTTCTTGTCTGTCCCCTAAAGACTGGTCAACTGATAATCGATATAAGGAAACCGATAAAGAAGCCAAGGTAACAAAGTAACAAAGGTAAAGTAGCGAAGCCAGCAAGGTAACAAGTTAGCAACAGAAACAACGAAGCAAGTGTGGCGTCCTGCACAAGGTTCTGCTGCTCTTACAAAGTCACCACCTGGTCCCTGGTCCCTCGTCAAGGTGTATCAGGCTGGCCAGTCTCATCTGTTACTCCCCAGGGTCCAATGTGCCAGACCCGCCTCTCTTCTCCACTCCCCTTCTCCCCGTCCTCTGCACCTTTTCTCCACGAAAGCTCCTTAGTCCAGTGTTAGGCATAAAGGTGTGATGAAGGCACTCGGGACCAAACTGGAGTGTCCATTTCTGGGCCCAGTTGAGTAATTTGCATTTTTTTTTTTTTTTTGTAGAATCACCCTTGGCCTCCTTAAAAATCTCCCATCCATCCATCTGATAATCTGAGCTCCTTATTGGTGCACATCACTCAGGATATTCTTAGTTCTCAAGGATGTAAAAATAAAGTGTCAGGGAACTCTCTTCTTTTTCCTCTTCCCACTCTGCCTGTTTTGCCTCTGGAAACTGCTGGCACTGCCTCTTCCTGTGAGGCCTCTCACTTATCTGCACCCACACAGCTTCATTGATACCCACATACGATGACTGCTGTCCCAGCTCAAGTACTTATGTGCGATGTGGCTCTGGGCAAGTCACCTACACTCTGTTGCCGGTCCTCAGTTGCTAAAATTAGAATAATATTGTACGTATCTCAAAAGTTGCTTTGAAGATGAAGTTAAATAATGCTCATAAGGTGCTTGGTACGTTGGCTGGAACAGATTACGTGCTAAAATGTTACTACCAGCACCACCACCATCACTGCCGTTGGTATTACTGCTATCACTACCTTTCTTTCTGCCCTTGGGAAATAATCACATGGGAGTACTAGGGAAAAAGTAAAATGAGACCAGATTTTTATCTGGGTGAGAATAAATCGAATCCAGTATGCTTGGGGTTGATAAGCAAGCATTATGGGGTAATTTTGAATTGACAATTTAGGGACACCATCTGGGAAGAGTTCATGGGGATAAGTGAGTCTTTAATAGTACTTGAGGCTGAACTGATAAAGAAGCAGCATCAAGCTTGCACCCAAGCTGAGTTAGAAAGGCCTTTAACGTTTTGTCAAGTCGGAAGGTTCTCCTTGACCTGGGAGCCAGGTATTTCTCAGGGGTGGGTGGGGAAAGGACTGGGCATTTAATGTGAGGCTCTTCAAACCCATTTGCACACCAGGGATTGTGTCTACAGGTTCATTTAATGCGTGTATTGTCTACAGTTATGCCTCAATGTGCCTAAAAATGCAAATTCATGTAAAAACATTACTGAAAGTCTTACTAGTTTATTGGCTCTTAGTCATTGGATACTAGAAGTAGGACTACTATTACATGGGTGGCCTGTAGAAGATCTTGGTGTTAAAAGAGGTTCCCAAACTTGAAAAAGTCAGGAACCACAGAATCTGCCTAATAAAATCGGGAAACTGATCCCTGCAGCATTCCAGGCCATGCAGTGTAGCTGGAAGGTACAACCCAAATAAAATGTCTTGACAATAGAGAGGTCCTATATCTCATGGTACACAAAGTCCAGAGGCATGACAATCCTAGGGTTGGTTAGATCTACAGCTTGGTGACCTTGTAAGGACCGGGTCCTTCCCATTTTTCACTCTGCCATCCTTCACATGCTAGCTCTCTTCTCTCTTGGTCAGCAAATGGCTGCAGCAGCTCCAGGCATCACATGTCCACGGTGACGCCCAGCCATGTTTGTTCCCAGCCCCTCTTTTCTGAGGGACGCCCTTCTAGTTGCCGGCCAGCCCTCAGACTTCCTCCCGTGCCTCACTGGGCTGAGTGGCCTAACGTGTACATTCCTAGGTGAAACAGGGTCCGGGGCTGGCATTACCACACCCAGTGAGGGTCGGGCATCCCAGTGGAAGGGGGAACTCACAGACTGGACTAGGACTCTGCCTTCAAGAAAAGTGGGGTGGAGGATCTGGGTAGGCAAGAACGCCTGCAGCAGGCAGGAACCTGGGAAGCTGCCAGGCAGTCCTGCGGTGTTAGAGCCCATAGAAAACTCCCATGCCGTCGTGAGGGGGCTCTTCTACAGCGTCTCTCTCCAGACAGAAGCTTCCCAAGCAGCCGGCCCCAGAGGCACCGGGAGCAAGAAGTGGGAAGCTCTGGAGAGTGGGATAATAGGAGCTGCAGCCTGTCCCTGTCCTCGGCAGGGTGGTGCTCTGGGGAGAGCCTGTAAATGCTGCTCTTGGTCTTCTTACATGAGAGCCCACTGTATACTGGCATAGGCACTGACGACAGTGAAGAACACACAGGTGTGCACCCATCCACCCCAGCAGCGGTTTCCCAGGGCTGCCATAACAAAGCACGGTAGATGGGGTGCTTAAACAACAAAAACTTATTTTCTCATGGTTCTGGAGGCTGGAAGTCCAAGATCAAGGTGCCGGCAGGTTTGGTTTCTCCTGTGGCCTGTCTCCTTGGCCTGCAGTGGTGGCCTTCTTGCTGTGGCCTCTCCTCTATGTATGTGCACCCCCGTGCACACCTCTGTGTGTCCTAATCTCCTCTTTAGAGGACATCTCTCAGAGTAGATTAGGGTCCACCTCAAGGCCCCGTTTTAACTGAATTTCCTCTTTAAAGGCTTTGTCTCCAAATGCTGTCACATCCTGAGTTACTCAGGGTTAGGACTTCAACATACGAATTTTGGATGGACACAGTTCAGCCCATAATCCCATAGTTACCTGTTGAGTGTCAGTATATGCCAGGCACTGTGGGATATAGTTGGGAATAAAGCAGACAAAAGTCCCTGCCCTTAAGGAGCCTTCTGTGGGTTGGAGGAGTATAGTAGTCCTTAGTCGTTGCTCCTGGCTTCTGTTTAGTACGATTGATTTCAGCATCCACCTCTCCCCATCTCCTCCACATTCCATTCCCTGAGGTCATTCTTCCATCAGAGACAAAACCCTAGGATGCAAACACCTTGTAATCAGCAGAACAGGTGTCAGGAGAGGAGATCGTTTCCAGTTTAGAGGGGCTTCTTTAGAGTGCAGTGGTGTCATCGTAGCTCACTGCAACCTCCAACTCCTGGGCTCAAGTGATCCTTCTGCCTCAGTCTCCCGAGTAGCTGGGATTAGCCAGTGCCACGACACCTGGCTAATTTTTTTTTTTTTTTTTTTTTGGAGACAGAGTCTCGCTTTGTTGCCCAGGCTAGAGTGAGTGCCGTGGCGTCAGCCTAGCTCACAGCAACCTCAGACTCCTGAGCTCGAGCAATCCTGCTGCCTCAGCCTCCCGAGTAGCTGGGACTACAGGCATGCGCCACCATGCCCGGCTAATTTTTTTTTATATATATATATTAGTTGGCCAATTAATTTCTTTCTATTTTTATAGTAGAGATGGGGTCTCGCTCAGGCTGGTTTTGAACTCCTGACCTTGAGCAATCCGCCCGCCTCGGCCTCCCAGCGTGCTAGGATTACAGGCGTGAGCCACCGCGCCCGGCCTGGCTAATTTTTTTATTTTTAGTAGAGATGGGTCTTACTCTTGCTCAGACTGGTCTTGAACTCCTGACCTTAAGCGATCCTCCCACCTCAGCCTCCCAGAGTGTTAGGATTACAGGTGTGAGCCTCTGTGCCCTGCCTAGAGGGCTTCTTGAGGGATCTTAGAATAGGATGGGGACTGGGGAGGAGGAGGAAGGGTGTATGTTGTGAGTTCAGGTGGTGATGGCTGGGCAAGAAGAGGCAAGGGCTGATTTTCTTTGGCCAAAGGCTAGTTGCCTTCCCTTCAGCTGGGTTCTGGGCACAGGTGCTCTGCTGCTGGGGGAGCTTGTTTCTGGAAGCCACAGCAGGCTGCTTTCATGCCGTTGAGCCCTGGGAGCCTCGTGTGGTGCAGGCTGGGCTGCTGGAGACAGGACCGCAGGCGCAGAGACCTGCCTTTCGTGGGCTTTGTCAGAAGGGCTAAGGCTAAGGAGTCATCTTCTCTGAATGATTTGGGTTCTAAATAGGATTTTCAGGTAAAATTCAGGATGCCCAGTTAAATTTGAATATTAGATAAAACTTTTTAAGTACATGTCCCATGATTTGAATGTCAGAGAAGCAATATTTGGGGCAAACTTTTAAATTGTCGTTTATCTGGCATTCAAATTTAAGTAGACATCCGTATTTTTATTTGCTAAATCTGACAATTCCACATTAACAGAGGTGGCAAGGAAAATGGGGAAAGGAAGACAAGGATTATCTTAAATCATTTAAAAAAAAAAAAAAAACTTGATGAAGGAATCCCTTCCTAGCTCACTTCCTAGTTCACCCCAGCCACCCTTCCTCCCAAACTGAGACTGCCAAGGGCCTCCTTTCCACTAACAAACCTCACAAAGAGGTCATAGCCTGGTGACTTAGGACGGGCTTCCTGTCCTTTGCCGGCTCTTTGTCTGTCAGCTTCCGGCCGAGGATTGGAAGGAGGAGCAGTCTGAGCTCTGGGGAAAACTCCAGCTAAGTCTCTCTTCCCTGCCCTCATTTTCTGTTGCATTGGAACCACGAGACAAGCAGAATCACTGTGCCCCAATCCAGCCTCGTTATCTCTTAGAAAAGGCAGGTGTTCGCAAGGGGGTGCAGTGGAGAGTGTGGCTGGATGTACACGGTTTTCCCACAGCCCTGGGAGACTCTCTCATTTCCTGCTGATGTCTCTTCCCGCTCTGTTGAGGGCCTCAAGAAGTAACTGTTTGTATTTTCCTCCTGGACTCCTTCTAGGCTTTTGAGGCCTTATTTTTAGCAGTGCCCTGGCCACTTGCTTCTAACGCAGGGGTCAGCAGACTTTTTCTGCTGCAGGCCAGATAGTGAATATTTTTGATGTCGCAGGCCCCCTGGTCTCAGCCACGACCACTAAACTCCACTGTTGTAGCAGGAAAGCAGCCGCAGACAACACGCAAATGGGGGTGGCTGTATTCCAGCGGAATTTTATTTATGGACACCGAAATGTGAACTCTGTGTAGTTTATTATTTTTCAACCATTAAAAAAAATGTAGAAACCATTCTTCATTCATGGGCCACACGAAAACAGATGGCAGACCAGACTCAGCCTGCGAGCCAGGGTCTGCCAACCCTCTTCTTCTAAGTCATGGGCGGAGATCAGAAGCCTGGCTTTAGTTCCCTACTTCTGGGCTGAGTGGCTTCTCACCCTGAGGTCACAGCTTCTGCGGCTACCAGGTGACTGACGGGCGGGATCTTAAGCAGTGGGTCTGGCCTTGCCGCCGCCCACAGTGCAGGTACAAGCCCACCTCCCTTAGTGGCTGTACAGAAAAGGTTCCTGTGTGGATTTGCAGATCTTCTGTGGAGACTGAGCCGTTAACGGTCAGGTGTGTCCATACTTTCAGCGTCATAATGAATGCAGTTTATAATGATCGTAGACTAATATCCCAGGGTAATTTGGGCTAATAAGTAACCAGCATATTTGAATGTGGGGCAGTTGTGTGCCTTCGGAGCAAGGCTGCCTTCCACACGCAGCTGTGTGCGTGCTCGGGCTCCTGTGGTTTCCGAGTGGAGGGATGGATTAGCCTTGACTTTTTGTCCCCCGACGGAGTGTCGCTGCACCTGAAACACGGGTTAGGAGGCAGGGCCTTTCATTCCCTAGCGTGACGGATGGCGGCTCCCTGCTTTATGGATAGAAGATGTGCTGTGAGAGGTGGACAATGGAATTACACCTCCACAGAAATCACTCCTGGCCTGAGAATCAAGTTTGCATGTGTGCCCTGTAGCTTTCATGCTTGCCGAATGCTGGGAGACGGGCGGTTATTAGGTTATGTCAAAGCAGCGTTTGCCTTAATCCACGGTCCTCCTGCAGTAACCCAATAATGGAAGGGGGAGGGCGGGAGGAGGGGAAGGTGGTGACCTGCTTATTTCTGAAATTGGGAAGCATCTGAAAGTCCAGGAAGCTTTGTGTGGTGTTAGCAGTGAGCTGTCCGGGTTCTGCACCGCACTCCTTGCCCTGGGTCGAGTCCTCAGCAGGTTGAATCCCCTAGCCCTGGGGCCTCAGGCAAGGCAGTATGGCTTAGTGGTCAGAGACCAGCATCTGGGCTCAGACTGCCTGGCTCCTGGCCCACTGTTTTCTACCTCTTTGCCTTTGGGCAAATTACTTAATCTTGCTATTTACTGAGTTGTACAATGGGGGTATTAATAGATGTACCTTCCTCATACGACTGTTATAAGAGTAAAACTAGTTAACGTATGTGAAGTGCTTAGAACCATGCCTGGCTCACAGTGAGAAGCATGTGACTCTTTATTGTGGTGGTGGTGGTGGTGGTGGTGGTGGTGGTGGTGGTGGTGGTGAAGGTAGAGGAGGAAGTGGCTTTCTTATCCCCTGACCTCATGCAGGGAGGGCAAGTACAGCTCTAGTAGTAATCACTGAAGCTCATAGCCCTGCTCCCTGTTCCCAGAGCTCATGCGAGCCTCGGTGGGGAAACCTTCCAGGTGTTCTTTGTGCTACTGGCTCATGGGGGGTGCTGGGCCCTGCCAGGGCCCAAGGTTCTCATGCTAGAGTAGTCACTCGCTGGCGGGACCTTTAGCTGGCTGCTAACCTCTCAGAGCACGAAATAGAGATAATCAGGTGTCCCTGCCTCACCCACAGGGCTCTTGGGGGCATGAGGGAAGGTAATGAAAGTGAAAGTGCTTTGTGAGCTCCTGAGAGGCAAGATGGGATTGCTGCTGTTATCCTTTTCCTCTTCAGGTTGGTCTCTTGGTTGCCTTCCTCCACCTCCTGTGAGGCAGGGGCTAATATCATGTTCATTTTTACATCCTCCCACTTTTTTTGGGTGGAATTATTGACGTAATTCAAGTTTGAAGTTGCGTAAGGATGTTATTTCTGAACCCATTTCTTCCTCCTCCTGCTTTTTTTGTTTTGTTTTGTTTTAAATGAAGCAGGGTCTCACTCTGTTGCTTGGGCTAGAGTACAGTGGTGTTATCATAGCTTCACAGCAGCCTCTAACTCCTGGGCTCAAGTGATCCTCCTGCCTCAGCCTCTGGAGTAGCTGGGACTATAGGCACATGCCACCACGCCAAGCTAATTTTTTTTATGTTTTGCAGAGACGAGGTCTCACTCTGTTGCTCAGGCTGGTCTCTAACTCCTGGCCTCAAGTGATCCTCCCACCTCAGCCTCCCAGAGTTCTGGGAGTACAGGCATGAACCACTGTGCCCAGCCCTTTCTTTTTTTCTTTAAATTATACTCTTGTGTTATCCCTGTAGTGTTCTCAAGTACAGTCCAAAGCTGAGCTATATTCAGATAATTTTTTTTTTTTACATTAGTTTTTCTGTGTGGCCTAGGCTTTTTTTAAGAGGAGAAATTTCATCAAATCCCAACAGCCTCCATCCTAATGTTACCTTATTTAAGTGTCTTCCTCTGTCCTGACTTGGGCTGACTAGTATAAATTTTACTTCGCTGTGCTTTACATGTATCATAATTGTTTCAGTTCAGGGCAGTACTCTAACTTTTAAGAGTTTGAAAACTTTGCTCTGGGGCCTTCTTGTGGGGGATCTGAGAGTCTTCTGAACCATTGCTTCTGAAATGCAGTTGCTTCTGGGATTCCCAGGCATTGGGAAGCTGTCTCTGTGATGGTGACATTTCCTAGGAATCAGGGCAGGACTCCCTATCCCAGCTAGGGTCCTTCCCAAGCCCTCTCCTTAGCATCTTGCTAAGAGCAGCACCGCCTGTGTATCTCTCCCTGACCAGAGTCGAACAAGAGAGCAGTTCAGGGAGGTATGAGAAGGTACCTGGGGATCTTTGACTGCCCAGTGGATGAGGGATTGCGATGGCCACTGTGGTGGCCGCATCCTACGGAGGAATGTCCTTCTCTCCTGGTGGGAAGGTGCCTGCCATATATTCATGTTAACAAGGGTGAGATATTGCCCTGTGAGCTTCCTGAGTGGGAGATGCTGCTGGTGAACCTCACGGCTTGTTGAGTGCAGGCAGCCCAGCCACGCCCCACCCACGCCACGCACCCCTCCGCCTCTCAGACACCATCTGCCTGCTTGGTTCCAGGTGACTTTTCAGCACGTCCTCATCTATTTCCCTTTCCTCTTCTTGTCTTTTGGTTAAAAGGCCAGGCTGGGGACAAGGATTGTTCTGCACTGAAAAAGACAAGCAGCACTGAGATGAGTCCTGGCAACCTGTTCAAATTTTGATCTGGGAGAAGCCGTGGGTTGGAGATGGGGCTGGGGTATTGGTTGGTTCAAACTGCAGAGAGCTCGACTGGCTATGCAGTCTTGAGCTAAAGGGCTCTCTCTGAGACTCTGACCTGAAAACTATGCTTTGGGAAATAAACATTGAGGACGTAGCCCTGGCAAAGAAAGGAGTGCTGAGTGGGAGAAACATGGATCTGGGTAGCATGGTCTGTAATGAAAATTCAAACCCTTATACTTTGGAAGCCGGGGTGTGTTGGAACTGGGTGGGATAGAATAGTCTGTGGTTTCCCTTATCTGTACACTCCTTGAGGGCATGACTCTTAGCATCCCCAGAGCCTGCTGCTCCATAAATAGTTACTCAAATGATTTGAATGTTAGATTTCTTTTCTTTGACTGGAAAGGACATTAGAAACCTAACTTCCTCATTTTGGGAGGGCCCAGGCCGGCTAAGTGGCCTTGCAGATCTCATAGCCAGTCCTTGGCGTGGTAGAGCTCTAGCCCCACTCTCTCCCTTTAGTGAGGTGCATATCTCGTTATATCATGTTGTTCTTCTAATTAAGTCGTGGATAATGTCTGTGGCATACTTAATTTCTAATTAGACTACTTTATGGATCAATTTGCATTTAATGTTAAATCTAATGTGGAAATCATTAAAAACTTAGATCCCTAGGGAGAGGAATAGGTACTTAGTCCGTGCCTATTAAAAATAACAAGTCTAGGCCCTGTGTTAATGCATGAAGCTTTTTATGTGGAATGGGAAAAAATGAGTAGAAAGTGCAGAACATGTAGGTGGCCCGTGTGCTTGTGAAATGGGGAAACGGGTAGCGTACAGGTCAGACTTTACAAAACTTGTAGGAGCTGCTGCAGCAGGTATCATTTCCTGCAGCTTTACTGTGTGTCAGGCCCCTGGTGCATCCTTTAAATACGTTCTTTTATTTAATTCTCAAAACAACTCTATGAGGTGAACATTGTTATCCCCCTTTACAGATGAGGAAACTGCGGCTCAAGAGGTGAAGCTCTCACAGTCAGTTGCAGGTGAAGGCAGGATTTGCATCCAGGCCAGTTTCCTTTCAGAGTCAGCTCTTTTTTTTTTTTTTTTTTTTTTTTTTTGAGACAGAGTCTCACTTTGTTGCCCAGGCTAGAGTGAGTGCCGTGGCGTCAGCCTAGTTCACAGCAACCTCAATCTCCTGGCTCAAGTGATCCTCCTGCCTCAGCCTCCCAAGTAGCTGGGACTACAGGCATGCACCACCATGCTCGGCTGATTTTTTTCTATATATATATTAGTTGGCCAATTAGTTTCTTTCTATTTATAGTAGAGACGGGGTCTCACTCTTGCTCAGGCTGGTTTTGAACTCCTGACCTCAAGCAATCCGCCCGCCTCAGCCTCCCAGAGTGCTAGGATTACAGGCGTGAGCCACCACGCCCGGCCCCCAAGAGTCAGCTCTTGACTAGACTGTGAGGTGCTTCCGTGGGTGCCCAGTACTCATAACCAATAGAACTTTGCTGCCGCTAGTAATTCGAGGGAGGTCATCAGCACCCCCTTTATGGCTTTAAGGGAGAGATAAGGGCCCTGAGGTGCCAATCCAAGGCTCTCCCGAAGCATCCTCGGGCTAAAGGGACAATCCTCAGTGTCTGAGGTCGGCCCATGCACCTCTTCTGGGAAGCTTCTCATCCATCACCGTTGATCTTGTGTGTACCTTGGGATTCCTTTGGACCATGTATCCTATATGGGTTGGACTTCCATTTCTTTTATTTTCTATGTTTGTCTGCTCTGTATTTAGTTAGACGGTAAAGAATGTCGTTTTGAGTCCAGACTCTCACTTACTGTTTGGTGTATCGGGCAAACCGTTCAATCCCTGCTAGTTACTTACTGGTCTCCCACTCGGGTAGTTGTGTGGTTTCCTTGAGGACACGTGAGTGTGGAAGTGCCTGGCCAGTGCATGCTGTGCGCTCAGGAAAGAAGTGTCCCCTCTTGCTCTCTCATTGTCTCCTCCTGTAGGAACAGTATCAGTTTTGTGATTAGACGACTGGGTCCAGGGGCACCCACATGTTTTTCTGGCTCTTGCTAGTGCCTACTATTCGTTTATTCAGCCACTATTTACAAGGGCACAGTGTCCTTGGGCTCTGCTCTATCCCCCATGTCCTGGAGCTGGCTGTACAGTGGGTGGGGTGAGGGGGGGTAGGCAAACAAAGTACTACATGTAGTTGGATGCCGATACTGTCTACCAGCTCACTCATTCATTCATTCATTCACTCACCTATTCTTTCAACAGACATTTTTGAACACCTGTTATGCTCCCAGCATTATGTTAGCATGGGGCACTTGAAATTGGATAATGTCTGTTAGCCCAGGAATTATTTCACCAGAAACAAAGGTCTGGAAAACATAGATCACTCTCTTGTGTTCTTCCACGTTGAACATTTTAACTCTTTGGGGTTAAATATTCATTTGAAGTGCAAGCTTCTGAATTTGCTTTTCCCCCCACATACAGCAGATTTTTCTATGTGGGTAGGGAGATGGCCATGTGAATTTAGGAATTTGCAGTTAGCAGATGTTTGCATGATCTTAGACCAGTGCTTCTCAAATATTTCCCTGTGCATGAGAATTGCTTGGGAGGCTGGTTAAATTCACATTCAGGCACCTCACTTCCAAATATTCTGAATCACAGGTCTGGGTCGGGGCCGATCGTCTGAGATTTAACTTGCAGTGCAGGTGAACTGGTTGCAGGTGGACTATGAACACACACAGAGGAAACAGTGTCAGATTCACACAGTACTGGAAGAAAGTGTAAGCTCATCATTTTATTGAGGAGGAAACTATTTCTCGGGAGGGGAGGGGCCCAGGAAGTAGAAGCAACAGTGGACAGGATGGGCCAGGGCTTCAGAGTGGAACAGAGCTGGAGTCTCATGCTGTCTCCACCATCCTGTAGCTGCATGCAGGCAGCTTTGGGTAGGCTGTCCAGTTTCTCTGAGCTTCCCTTTCCTCATCAGCCTGCCTTGCTGGTGGGTCATGCTGAAAGATGTGATTGGAAGGATCCAGGCAGAGCACAAGACTAGGTATTGGTGCATGCTAAAATTAACATACATACTAGTTTCCCAAATTCCTGATTCATTCTTTGTGAGTTTGAACTGCTGCATATAAACCCCTTGATTTCTCTTTTTTTTTATTTCTCTCCAAAAAATACTATAACCATAATAAAAGAAATCAAACAGAAGAGAGGAAAAAAGCTCATCCACAGAGCTGCCACCCTAACACAACTGTTTCATTTTAACTTTTAGACCTTGTCTGTATGTAGGCATATTTCTATATAGCTGTAATCATCTGTAAACTCAATTTTGTATTATGCTCTTTTCAGTAAACCTAAGTAAATGCTTTCCAAATGGTTATGTAGTCTTCAAGATGATTTTTAATGGTCTTACAATCTGTCATTCCACAGGCTGAATTTACTAAAACATTTATTTACTATTGGACATTTAGATTTTTTTTCCTACAGTTTTGTGCTATTATAAGTAATACTTTGAGGTACAGCTTCATCCTTATTGTAGATTATCTTCCTTAGGGTGAATTCCCAAGAGCAGTATTTCTAGGTTAAAGGGCACAAATATTTTTCTGGCTCCCAGTGGATGTTGCTAAATTAAATTGCTTTCCAAAAGGGTTGTACCAGTTTACAATGCCACCAGCAGTGCATGAAGGTACCAATTTCAACATCTTGGCCTGAGTTGGATATTGGAATTTTTACAAAGGTCTGGCTCAGTGGTGCATGATTGTTTAATTGGTATTTCTTAGATTATGGTAAGGTTGGGTATGGCTTTATTTATTATTATCTTTTTAGATTTTATTTAATCTTTCTGGTTTTCTTATAGTGAGAATCTAGTTGGTTGAGGTCAGATTTTCTGTGTAGAATTTTTTAGATTCTTGGATTTTATAGCTCAAAAACCAAACTAACAAAACCGAAACCCAGAGTCCCTCTGTATAATCATAACTACTTAGGACATATTTTATGGTTGGATTAACTGTTCGTGATCTTTACTTCCTTATAGGTCACAAGTTAATAGGGTGATATTTGGAAAGTAGAGGGGCTTTTCCTCTTCTTAGATTCTCCTTTGTTCTCTTTCCCTCCACCATCCCCCCATTTCCTGTCTCCCCCCTCCCCTGTGAGCACTGTTTTTGTCTCTTTGGAGATAAAATGTAAAAGGATAATTTTAGTCGTGCTCTTTCAACTTAAAAAACATAGGTTGCCTAAATTACGTAGTATGGGAACGAGGACAAAGAAAATCACAGCATTGTAACAAATTGCCTGTAACTGCATTGCAAAAGCAAACGTCTCCCACGAGATCTTAGAAAGGTGTGTTTGAGGGTGTAATCTTAGCTTGTGGTTCAGGGGAGTCCAACTTGTTTTTCAAGTTCATCTTGAATAACTTTGTTCTTTCTGGAATGCTTGCCATCCTCAGTATGACAGAGTTTGCTTGATGACAAACTCTTTTACTCTGCTGTACATACCATGGCCACTGAACTGGTTTGTTTATTTGCCTGGGGTAAATGATTGAAATGTACTCCCCTCTGCAGCCGAGCTCTTGTTCCCTGGGCTCCCGAGTGGTGAGCCAGACCCAAGTCTAGCCTCACAGAGGCCCCTGAGCTCACACTACCCTCTGCCCCCACAAGGACCAGGAAGGGGCTAAAGGACACACAGCCCCTTGGGTGTGGACATGGTTTCCCGAGCTCATGGGCTCTATCCTTCGGTAGTGCTGCCCCAGTGGGTGTGTGTTAGCAGAATGTGATACTGGCAGAATAGCCAGATCTGTGTATGTAAGAGAACGGTCGAGGCTCTGTTTCAGTTTAATTTGTTAATGAAACAAGACGGAGCGCATTTTCCCTTCCCGCACACCTCTCGGGCTGTTTGAGATGAGGCACAATTAATTTATTTGTACTGTCTGTGGAGGCGTATGCCGGCTAATGTAGTGCAAGAGCTTTTATCTTTATGTTTGTAATGAAGAGGGGCAGGCTGCTGGCAAATTGACAAGGAGTGCTGATGACTCATTCTCTGCATGCAGAGCGCTTTCTTCTGAAATCATAAAATGCGCGCGCACACGCAAGCCTGGTTCCTGTTCGAGATGGGCAGAACCTGTTTGGGAAAGTTCAGCTGCTTCTGAAACACTGTGGGGAGAAGAAAGAAAAGGCCGGCAAGGCCGTGTCTGCAGCTTCCGGGCCTGGCTTGACCTGGCTTGACCGAGGGCAGGGTCTCTGCTTGCTCTGTGGGCACCTGCCCTGGGATGGGAACTCCCAGCCTCAGCCTCGCCTGGCCTCTCCTCCTCGCTAGCTCCTTGGTGCTTGTCCTTTGTGCTCCAGTAAGCAGCCTTCCCCACCTGCCAGGCCCAGGCGCCTGATGCCTGGTTCACCTGGCAAGACGTGTGCTTCCAGGCTGCTCCCTACCTGGGATTCGGGCAGAGCGTGCCTTGGGGGCTGTGCTTTATGAGGCTGTGAGCTCCGGGCCTGTTTGATTTTAGCCTGGGAGTGCACGTGGGGTTCCTCTGGCCTTTGCTTGAGTTCCCCAGACCCAGGACGCGGTGGTGGCAGTGTTGGTCGTGGTTTGCTCTGCCACCGTGTTTGACTTGCCTCAGAAGAAATAGTTCATGCAGTAACTAACATTGGGTTGGCCCTTTGTAGTTTGTAAGGCTTTCTGTCATGAAAACAACTTTGTGAGTGGGATATATTGTTGTTACCCTCATTTTATGGATGAGAAAATCGAGGTGCACAGAGGTTAAATAACATGAGGAAGTAGTGACCAAAACCAGGACTTTGGAGTCAAAAACCTGACCTCATGATCTTTTTGTGATATTCATTCGCTAAAGACAAAGTGAAACTTTTTCCATGATTCTCTTCAAGAATCATGTGAACGAATATATATATATATATATATATATATATATAGTTCTATAGTTCTATAGTTCTGTAGAATAGTAGGAAGTTCACCGGATACTTTCTGGAAACTTAAAGCAAAAAGTTTACACTGGTTCAGAGAAATAAACTATAGTGTAGTTTAAGAAGTTTTCTTTCCTGTGCTGGATGTCTGATCGAGCTGGTCATGCCAGGAGGGCTAAGTGCACACGCCCCAGTCTGTCCTATCCCCTGGGTGCAGTTAATGCCAATCACACCGTGCGTGGCCTTACCGACTTTTAGAGCCAGCAGGAACCATGGCAATTTTACAGATGAGGAAACTATGGCCTAGAGTGAGAGATTCTGTGTTGGGAGGAATTCCATTCATTTATCCAGCCATCCATCCATGCATACAGCCATATTTATTGAGCCAGCCTTGGGCTGGGAGATAAGGCTTAGGCTGTGAATGAAACAGGCATAGCCCTGTCTTCAAGGAACACACAATAGCGGATGACACGGCCGAGCAGGCACGAGTGTGGCGTGTTAAGGGCTGTGATGAGGGAAGTCAGGTTACCTTGGGGGCATATAACTGAGGGGAGGAGAGGTCAGCAGGGAAGCCTTCCTTGATGGGGTGGTACCTGTGGTGAGGAAGGATGTTGTTGAAAGTCATTATGGAGGACCTGTGTTGACTGAAAATTCTCAAATCCAGTTGAAGTGAGGGCCACTAAAAAGGCTTTGCCTGCTTGGAGACAGCAGACATTAGGCTCTGTGAGGCTCAGGTGTGTGTCAGAAGTCCTCACTCTAGGCCTGTGCTGTTAGGGGGGTGACTCGCCAGTCTGAATTGAGATGCGCCGCCCCGTGAGCACACAATGGCCACTGGACTTCAAAGGCTGCATAAGGAAAACGAATGTAAAATGCCTCACTAACAGTTCTGTTTATGTTGATTACAGGTTGAAGCGATGATTTTTGGATGTGTTGAGTCAATAAAAGAAGTTGTCAGAATTAATTTCACCTCTTTCTTTTCACCTTTTTAAATGAGGCTACTGGAAAATGCAAAATGAAATGATGCGTGTGGCTCCAGTTCTGTTTCTGTGGGTCTGGGTGGAGAGAGAGACCCCAGAGGGGAAGCTGTGTTGGTGATGAGAGGATTTCGAGAGTGAAGAGGTGTGAATTGGGTCCTGCCAGTCCTGGGGGCGTAATCTGTGGCAGGCACTTTGCATGTCTGAACACTCTTGCTCTGTCTCTGACATCACCTCTACTAAGCTGGGGTTGAGAATAAAGTCAGAATGCCTGTGAAATGCATTTTTAAAAAATGTTAAGTGTAAAGCACATCTGCTTGTGAGCTGTGGTGGTTCTCTTTGTAATAAAACTGTTTAGGATTAAGACCATGTATACCTTACTGTGTACGAATATTTTAAAAGGCAGGCAGACATTGTGGTCAGTTACAAACTAGGTGGCTGGTGTGTGGGAAATGCATTCAGTACCGTATGAATTACAGCCTGGAGTGGGATCTGTGTGACATGCTGTGGATAAGAAAATTCCTTTTCTGTTGCACTTGGCTTGCTCTGCTCCAGGAATTCCCTCGCTCCTTACATCAACGTTTGTATGCAGGCTTTCATAGTTCGTGTTCCTTATTTTGTTTAGTCTCAAAAGGGCAACGAGGAATATTCCCTTTTTGATCTTCAAGTATTTCATATTGAATTCCTGAAACTCGATGGGTGCGTTGCCATTCTACCACTGTTTGCTGAGAACCTGTATGTGTCAGGTGCCCGCCGGGCTGCAGGGGACAGCCCCTAACCTCAGGGTGCTCACTGCTGGGATGAGACAGGTGCAGTGCAGCATGACCAGGCCACGGTGGAGGTGACTCCAGGGCTGTGGGCGACCTGGACAGTGTTGCTAACTGCTACATCCTATGGGGATTGACTCGATGACAGACAGCAAAGGAGGGAGCTGAGGGACTGCTGTAGCGGACTGCAGGGCACTTTCTTGTGATTCCCTTTTGGACAGGGAGACCGAAGATCTGTGCTTACCTAGGATCCTGCCAGCCCCCGGGGGTTTCCAGCACTGTGGCAAAGTTCGATATTAATGTTGCACCTGTATATTAATTATACTTTTCATTGCCAGTTTTCTTACTTCAAAGACGGAGCACACAGATAGCCCTCCCCGTGGGGAGTGACCCAGGCTAGTTGGAAGGCTCTCAGAGGACCAGTGGGGCAGGGACAGTTTGTCAGGGGTGAACAGGGGGCATCTGAGGGGCACGAGGGAGCTGTGACCTGGTGTGGAGTTGGCAGGCAGGCAGACAGTCATTTCAGTGGGAGATAGCATCTGATACTCATCCCTTTAGGCTAGTCTTGTAATAGCAGCAGATAAATAAGCTGCCTCCAGTGTGTTCCCAGAATATCTCTGTCTGCAGAATGTCTTTGAGGAGATGTTTGACTTGCAAGCATGTGGTTGATAAAATAAATACATTTTAGAAATGTAAACCTCTCTGTGAGAGGTTTTAATCTCTTCTCTCCCCAGGGAAAAATAAGGACCTTCTTTAACCTCTTTTCTTCTTTAAGTGTAGAATTCTTGCCATGCTTTATAAGAAAAACATTTTTGGAATGTGGCACCTGTAGAAATATAAAGGGGCTCTGCCCAAACCACTGGGCCATGGCTATTGTGTGGGTGGTTTCTCGGATGTTTTGTGAAGAGATGTCAGCCCTGACACCTGCAGAACATTTGAGGAGCTGACTCAGGGGTGGAGGAGCTGGAATTTAGAGGCACTTAAGTTGTTTTTAGTTGAATTCTGAGGGCAGGCAGCTGTACTGAGTGATCTCCTCTTTAACATCAGAGGAGCTTTGCCATTCAGTGACAGCTGGCTATAACAGAACTTGGTGCCTAGAAAAGTGCCTGGAGTGATGGAGGAACTTAGTATATAGTTTTTGCATGCATGCATGAATGAAGTCCTTTTCTGGGCTTCCAGATCATGTGGGTGAGAGTTCCCCAGGCCTTCCCCTTGCTTCTTGAGAGCTGTCTATAGACCTGCACCATCAGCATCACCTTGTTAGCATGTCTGAGGGACCTGGGCATCTTGTTAACATGCAGATTCTGATTCAGTGGATCTGGGATAAGGTCTGTCTGCAGGTCTAAGATGCTCACAGGTGATGCCAGTAATACTGGCCCACAGCTATACTTTAAGTAGCAGAGTTCTGTTAGGGTTCAGTCAGATCATCAGTAAGTCTTTACAGTTCCCAGTAGGCACTAGGTATTGTGGATAAAGACGGAGGTCTTGGTCCTCATGCCAAAAAACATTTGTAGTGATGGTGAAAAATCAAGACTCATCCCTCTCAACTGGAGAAAAGCCATTCATTATTGTACTGTGTGGTATGATAAACGGTCAGGGGAACACTAGAGGAGGGGAAGGCCTTCTTGTGGAGGTGGTACTTGAGCCACAGTAGAGAATCACGAGATCTTGGAATTAAAATTGTGTCTGGTTCCAACCCATTGGTGATCCCTAAGACATGGGATGACATTTGGTCATTCAACTTCTGCTGAAATGCTCTCGCCATAGAGAATGCAGTGGCTCCGTACTTCCCAAGGCATGTTGCCAGCAGTTATCTCAATGAGATGCCCTGAGAAAAGGCTTTGCCTGGATGAATAATGCTGATATGTGTTGCCTGTTCTGTCTGCACGCTTCAGTTTCACTGTGCAGCATATCAAAGGCTCTGCTATGTCTGGCATTGAGGCAACCCGTTTAACTTTGTTTTACCCAAGGTTACTGGGTCCAGCATATTAGACCATAACTTTCGTCCTATTTAATTAGTGCTTATTAATACATTTTAGCAGCTTGTGTCAGATAGTTCATCGTACTGAGTCAAAATAGGACTCATTTAACACTCATAAAACATTTATTAAGTAGCCATGGTGTACTAGTCACTCTCCAGGGATATACAGAGAGGAATAAACTGTCTCTTGCTTGTACAGCGCTTTATTGTTTACAAAGCACTCTCACAGGCTTTATCTTGAATTGTCAGCAGAACCTTGTGAGGTTGTATAAATTTTGCTGCCATTTTACAGTTGAGGAAACTGAGGCTGCTAGAGATGAAGCAACTTGTCCAAGGCTATATTTTTTCTCGTGGTACCAGTGGGATTTGGAGGTTTGATTCTCCCAGCCAAGTGTTGTTTTCACTCTACTCCTTTTGGCCCTGATTTGGTAAGAGAGCACAGAGGGAGATCGTAAAAGCTTGATTGAGGATTTGAACTTGCGTGAGAGAAATAGAGATGTGGTTTCTGGAGCAGGGATGGCTCACTCAGTGCTGAAGGAATTGGAATATACAGATTAGAGGGAACCTTAAAGGTCGTTTAGGAGACTCTAACCCTGTACTTCATGACTCCATGGAGGCTTCTCCTACAGTGCATTCCTAAATAGTTCAAGTGCGTCCTAGAGCCGCAGACCTTTTGATGGAGAGCTCACTACGAGGGCTGTTTATTTCACGTTGAGACCATTCTCTTATGTTGAGCTCAGATAGGGTCTCCTAGTAATTTGCCCAGTGATTCTTATCCTTTCCACCCCTGCCCTGCTGGAGCCATGTGGCACAAGCCTAAGTTCTTATCATACGCTAATTTTTCTTACCAGATTTGCTGTATATGTTCATTTTGAAACGCTTAGAAAATACAGAGAAGCAAAAACTCAAATTTAGAACTATCTATAATTTCATCACTCAGATATTAGCGTTATCTTCACGCATAGTCTTCCAGACCATTTTCAATAGTTTTTGATGTGCGTGTATGTTGTTGTGTGTGTTTTTTAACAAAACGAACCATACTGTTTGTGCATAATATTTTAACAATTTCTCTTTTCCGATAAGTAGAATATCTTTCATATCAATAAATATTTATAATACAATTATCAATTTTATAATAGGATATGTAATTTATTCCCTTTTGTCAGAATAAAAGGGAACTGCCTGTTTCTTTGCATATTTTGGCAATTATAAACCATGCTGTAATCAATATCCCATGGGTTAATTTCTGCCTTCATAGTTTAGGTAAACCATCTCTGTTATCTGTAACTAGAAGTGAGAAAGTAAAGTCCAAGACTCTAGTTTGAAAATAATGTTCATGGTCCTCTACTTATTCATTCCCCAGCCTCATCATCCCCATTCCTCTTAGGATGTGGTTTAGTGCTCCTGTTTGTTCTCCTAAATGTGCTCACTTTTCATCATTCATATCTCTGTAGTCTCTGGGATCCAGATTTGAGATACTTTCCTTATTTTGAATACAGCATTTCTATTTGGGACAGCCTGATATTGCATTAGCTTTTTTAGGGCCTCATCACACTGAGTCATTGAGCTTGTGGGCAACCCAATCCCTTAAGACATTCTCATATGATCTTCTCCATCTTATACTTGTGAGTTGATTTTTTTTGGGGGGGGGTGGGACCTCAGTGCATGACTTAACATTTATCCTTATTAAATTTCTACCTTATTAACGTCAGCTGGTCATTATATCCTTTGAGATAGTATCAGGAATAGACTCTATCATCCTTCATAGCCACTGTCCCTTCCAACTCCCAGTCACTGGCAAATTCCAGTGTCAAATGATTCAGCAAATCCCAGAAATCACTTATATCTGTGTGTTTTTTTGCGAGAGTGTGAATTCTTTGAGGGCCAAGGCCATATCTTGTTATTTCTCTTTAAAACCCAGTTCCTATTTTCATTTTATCACACTAGTGGATACCCAGGAAATGCTCCCTTGTGAATATTTGTTTTGATTTGACTCCTGGGATGAAGGCTTGGTGGTGGTGGGTGTCACAGTGATGAAGAATTAGAGAAGTCTAGGCTCAGGTCTCTGGCGAGGAGTTTACAGTGAGGATGAAATGACAGAGAACTGGCCAGACTGAGGGTAACGCATGTAGTGAAGAAAAGCTTAAATACTCCTCTGAGAGTTCTCAGGGGTTGACTGTTTGGGGTTGAGCTAATTCTTGAGATGGATCTTGATGTGTTCCAGAAAGGCAGGCAGTAGAGAGAAGGATTCCTTAGGGACACAGTAGCTGAACGCCCAAGGCAGTGAAAAAAACTGGGCTGGGATTCTTCTCTCTGCCAGTACCTTTAAGGCGGATTCATGGTGTGGAGGCAGTCTGACGGCTCCTCCATGACACGCGTTGGGGCCTGCCTTGGGCCTCGGAGTTTCAGATCCCTCACCGGTAAAAGGAGGGTCATACCATACCATCCCACTTGCCTTTGGGTTGCTGTGAAACACTACGTAAGGCAGCGTTAGGAGAAGTAAGCTCTGAGCACTGGGCTTCAGACATAGCTGCTTTTCAATAACAAAGACCTCTCCTAGCCCCAGGAGCTAAGGGACAGGAGCCTGAGTGTTCTCGCTGGCCTGGTGTGGTTGTGGGGTCTTTTCCAGGCAGCTTGAGGGCCCCTGCTTCCTACGCCGGAACAGTTCCAGTGCTCTTGGTTAACGGAAAGGGAAGTTTTTCTCTAGGAAGGGAGGAAGGTTCCTCAGAGCCCCAGGTCTAGTCACAAGGAGTTGGAGCACCTTGAGCCCTTTCCCAGTGGTCTTCTTGGAAATTTAACAGCTGCTTCATCATAACCAGTCACCTTGGTTATTTGTGCAGGGTGAGCTTGCAGGTTTCTGAGGTGGACACACAACTAACCTCTCCTGCCTCCATGTGCATGGTGGTGTCTGTCACACTTCCCTCAGCCATGAGAAGGCGGGTTTGTATTCATATATAGATGCATGCCCTGCCTCATACTTACTTAAATAACACGTGCATATGCGTGAATGTACATACGTACAGTCATATGCTACAGAACGGCATTTTGATCAATAATGCTTAGGTCAGTGATGGACTGGTTACCTGAGATTACAATGGAGCTGAGAAATTCCTGTTGCCTAGTAACCTGGTAATGTCTTTTTTTTTTTTTTTTTTGAGACAGAGTCTCACTCTGTTGCCTGGGCTAGAGTGCCTTGGCATCAGTCTCGCTCACAGCAACCTCAAACTCCTGGGCTCAAGCGATCCTCTTGCCTCAGCCTCTCGAATAGCTGGGACTACAGGCATGCGCCACCATGCCTGGCTAATTTTTTCTACATATTTTTTAGTTGTCTAGCTAATTTCTTTCTATTTTTAGTAGAGACGGGGGTCTTACTCTTGCTCAGGCTGGTTTTGAACTCCTGACCTTAAGCAATCCACCCGTCTCGGCCTCCCAGAGTGCTAGGGTTACAGGCGTGAGCCCCCGTGCCTGGCCCCTAGTAATGTCTTGATGATCCTGACCCTGTATAGGCCTAGACCAAGGTATGTTTTTGCGTTTTCATTTGAAAAAAAATTTTGATGAGTTAAAAATAAACAACTTTAAAAATAAAAAAAAGCTCATAGAGCAGGGATATAAAATAAAATATTTTTGTACAGCTGCATATTGTGTTTTAAGTTAGGAATTATTATAAATGTTAAAAAGTTAAGTAAAGTTTATAAGGTAAAAAAGTTACAGTGAGTAAAGTTTCATTAATTATTAAAGAAAAAGATTTTAAATAAATTTAACATGGCCTAAGTGTACAGTGTTTATGAAGTCTATAGTCGTATATAGTAGGGTCCTAGGGCCAGACATTCACATTTACTTACCACTCACTCACTCATTCACCCAGAGCAACTTCCAGTCCTGCAAGCTCCATTCATAGTAAATGCCCATAATAGGTGTACTGTTTTTTTTATCTTTTTTACTGAATTTTTACTGTACCTTTTCTATGTTAAGATACATTTAGATACACATATATTTACCATTGTGTTACAGTTGCCTACAGTATTCAGAACAGCTACATGCTGCACAGGTTTGTAGCCTAGGAGCAATAGTTTACACCATATAGCCTAGGTGTAGTAGGCTAGATCATCCAGGTTTGTGTAAGTATACTCTGTGATGTTCACACAGCAACAAAGTTGCCTGACAGTGCATTTCTCTGAATGTACCCCTGTCTTAAAGTATCACTTGATTGTACATAAACACAACGTGCATTCACAGGCAATCACAGCTTCATGTAGAGAAACACACAGCGTCGTGTATTTTTTTAAGAAATGGATGATCTAAGATCATATTAAGGCTAGTTTAGTCTACTTTTGTATCGATCAAGTGTTAATGTATTGTAATTATTTAATATAGTAAAGGAAATTAAAATGGGGAGATGGGAAAAATATCTCAGGTTGATTGTCAAGAATCTGAGACAATCCAGAAAAGCAGTGTGACCAGGCAGAAGTAGGAACCTTTTAGGGATCTGGCTTAGGACTTTTAAAATTCATTTCCAATGTAGAAATGTCGAGAGCTTCCATTCCAAAGGGTGAAAAGGATCTTGTCCTTTCTCTGTAGCTAGCCAGGGAGTTCTCTCTTCCCTCTCCCTCCCAGTTCTTTTTGGTTGATTCACTCTGAGTCTCATCTGAGTCAGAGTTGGGTAAAGGGGCATAGTGAGGGCTAGAAAAGAGACAAGAGGAGGCAGAAAAAAGAAAAAAAAATCCTGCTGCTGTTCTTTATGATTCCTGATCCCTGCCATAGGCAGATGATAGCACCAGGCAAGTTGTGGAATCTTCCCAGAGCAGAGATGGCCATAGCTGGTGTTTCCATGCTTGTTCTCTCATCACAACCTATGGGGAGTGTATGAGGATGCTGAGGCTTGGAGATGTTAAATGCATTGCCCTGGTACATAGCTACAAAGTGGTGGAGTGTGCTTTGGAGTCATGCTCCCTACCAAACTCAGCTCCTCTGGTAGTTCTGTCTGCCCTCCCTGCCTCCTTTCCTGCTTCATTCTTTCTAAGCACCTACTATGTGTTATGTACTGTTCTGGATTCTGGGGTTACAGCTGTGACCAAGGCAGACATGCAGTCGACACATCTATTGACAATAGGTGTGCATCCCCTGACCCTAACACCACCATGCTCCCACATCTTTCCTTTTTTTTTTTTTTAGAGTCTCGCTTTGTTGACTGAGCTAGTGTGCCATAGTGTCAGCCTAGCTCACAGCAACCTCAAACTCCTGGGGCTCAAGCGATCCTTCCACCTTGGCCTCCCAGAGTGCTAGGATTACAGGTGTGAGCCACCGTGCCAGACCCTTCCACATCTTTCCATCATTGCAGTTACTGGGTTGCATTAGAGTTATCTATTGGTGCATCTGTGTCTCTCATTGGACTGTGAGATCTTTGAGGAGGAGCTTGTTCCTTCTAGCACAGAGCCTGCCTTAAGATTGGCCACATGCCTGTATCAGGCTAATTGAATGAATGCTTGTGTTTATGATACCCAACTAAATTGTGACCAGTCCAGGTACTGCTTCTGTGTCCCAGTCAGTCCTGTAGAACCAACTTAGCACATAGTAAGCCATGTTTTATCCTATAGCTAGCCGTTTAGAGAGGTGAATAAGGTAGTTCCTCAAGCACTTCATAACTGTGTGTGAATTGTGAACAGAAATCCCTTTTAAAATGTTAATATGATTGTGGTAATTGCTTACTCTGGCAAGTATTTGCCTCTCGGGTTCCTCTCTGTGAATCAGCACACAGTGTCCTGAAATTTCAAATGCATCCTTTTCTCTTCCTCTCTCGTCTACTATTTCTGTCCAGAACTAGAAGATGTGG
The DNA here is from genome assembly GCA_008750895.1 of Mirza zaza. Lineage (NCBI taxonomy): Eukaryota > Metazoa > Chordata > Mammalia > Primates > Cheirogaleidae > Mirza > Mirza zaza. Next base: position 21,428 of record VSMD01136263.1, on the reverse strand, counting down.
GTGTGTTTACAGGCTTTTAAGACCAAACGCTTTGTGTTTTCTAGCTTTCCCCCGTTTTTTGTCATTGACCCCACCTAGAACAAACTGTTCAGGAAAGACAGGTTTGCATGGTAGCAGTATATCTTGAGATGAAAATGAATTCCTTTTTTCTGAGAGGAGCTCACCTCAGTAGAGGAACCTCCTGAGTAGCTAGGACTACAGGCATGCCATCACGCCCCACTAATTTTTTATTTTTTATTTTTTGTAGAGGTTGGGTCTTATTATTGCCTAGGCTGGTCTCAAACTCCTGGCCTCAAGCAATCCTCCTGCATTGTCCTCCCAAGTGCTAGGATTATAGACATAAGCCACCATGCCCAGTGAATTCCATTTTTTAAGGAAGGAAAATGGAATTCAAAATATTTGTATTTAAGATTTTAGATATTTTGGTGAATTTAAAAAGTAAGGTAGGACAGGAATAATTACCTCTCTTCCTTTGAAGGTGCAATTTATCAGCAGTTCTTAAACCTAAAAAATATAAGTATCTATTGTATTCTAAGTTTCAGATACAGGTGTAACCCTCAAAACCTGAATGATGCTTGAACATATTAATTAAATTTAGGATTTTTATCAAACTTGATGGTCCTATGCAGTGTTATGGGCTCCAGCTGGGATCTTAATTTTTAGAACTTTTAGTTTTTGAGTCTTACTCTTTCACAAAGAAATACAGGGAAAGCAGACATTGAAAAAAAAAAAAAAGCAGGGAATGTTTCTTTGAAATAGCCAGATGAATCTTGCTTCTTTTTAAAATGACTCATTTTGAGTATGATATATGTTTCCTTTTCAAATTTGCCCATAATTTTCTTATAAGATCTACTTTTGAAAAGAGCCTTTTATAACAGTTGTACAAAATAATAATCACTATCTTTTATTTTGTCAGAAATAGTCTACTTCTTTAGAAGCAAAAATAGTGTTAGAATATGCATATATATATATATATATATATATATATATAATATAGTCAATATTTTGGGGGGCTTTTTAAAAAAATTAACTCTTGGGCAACCCTGCCATGAGTAGGCCAGAATTTTGCTTGTTCTGGTGGACAGGTGAATAGAGTGGAAGTAGAATGCTACATTCGAGATCTATCTAAAAAAGTCATGTTTCAGCTCTCTGGTTTACAGACAGGAAACTGAGATCTAAGTTAGGAAAAAAAGGAATTGCTCAAAGTTATATTAACTGTTATATTTTACCTAGCAGAAGTTAAGCTCTTCAGAGTCAGATTGTGTGTTTATATACCTGTCACTGTAATTCATGTAAGTCCCTTAATAAGGATGGAGTCACTAAAGTCAAATGAAAAACTAAGCAAAAACAATAAAACAAGTAAACATTATCGACATTTAAGAATACTCTGTGAGTCTCAGCTTCTCTAAATCAGATTCCCGAATATCCTTTACCCACGATGTTTGTGAATGAGTAAGTCTCGTAACCTAAGGTTTGTGCGAGGACTGTATGTACTGGTGGAGGGTGCCCAGACCACTCACAAGCAGGTGTGTGTCTTACATTTACAGTCATTCCTCCCCGCCCCACCCCCATGTCATTTCAGCATTACCTATTTGGAGCTCTTCCACATTGGGTTTGCCCTAAGGCTACATTTAAGTCATGTACATTTAAGTCATGCTGACAATCATTTGTGCTTTTCACTGTGGCTTTATACTCTGGCAGCTTACTGCATTGTGGGGTTCAAGTCAGGGAGAGCCTAGCTTGTGCTTGCCTTTCAGCATCACTCTTACGTTTGCTCAGTCATTGGAGGAAAAAAGGAAGGAAACTAATTTTGCTCAGTAGCAAATCCAGAAATTTGTTTCTTTCCTATGTGAAACATAAACCAAGTGTAGACTTGGAGGTGTGTATAGCAGAAGAGTTTTAGGGGTGATTAAGTAATTTACATGGCAGAAACATATAAAAGAGAAATACTATACATGTACCAGGTGTCTTAAAAGAATGGAAAATGGAATAGGCGAAGAGAAGCAATTACTGCCCCTGTACCTTCTGAGCTGACCCTTAAGTATCTGTAAAGATTTAGCAGCCTCGAAGAATGTTTTCTAATTTTAGCCCAAAGAATAGGTGTCTGATAAATTGATCAAACTGCAATTTAAGCTTTTGTTCCGGCAAAGAGGAAAATGCTCCTTTGACCTCAAGAGAATTTGAAGAGGTGAAGTGTCTAAGCTCCTGCACCGTGCCTGGCACCTGAGTCTCAGCCCCAGGGTATCAGAAGATGGGCACAGAGCTTTACCTCTGTGTAAGTTCTGGGAATTACCTTGCTCACAAATAATTCCCTCTTTATCTAACAGAGGAGGCAGCAGGAAAAACTTGTCTGGGACTCATCTGCACTTGGAGTCTTTTCCTTTCAGTTTACTGGTTAGAAATCTTAGACTTTTCTTTGGGTATTTACTTGACTTGCTAACCACTCCTTAAGACAGCCCTGCATGTGAGCTCTGAAAATCAGACCAGTATTCCACCCTCTCCCTTTTTGGCAGTTAAAGAGTTGGTTCAATATTTATTGAAGATCATGCGTGCTGAGCCAGGTCCTGAGGACATACCCAAGTGAGACCAAGGTGCTGCCTTCATGGAGCTTGGCACTGGGGAGATAGACTTGTTGATGGGCAGTTACAAAGGTGCTCTGACTGACACAAGAACATAATGCTGTGGGAGCATGCACAGGGCCACCCAGCCTGACGAGGGCATCCAGGAAGGCTTCCTGGAGAAAGTGATATCTCTGTTGAGAAGGGAAGGCACTTGGAAAGGTACATTTGATGACCCTGTTTATGTGTGAATCATCTGTCAGATGACGAGAGTGCTCCATTCCTGAAAGTTATGTTTAGATTCCACTATAGGTATAATTTGACTTGGTCTGATTTCTTTTCTTTGAGGTCCAGTTCTATATATGTCTATCTTTTTAATTGTGGTAAAGAACTGATAAAAGTTAACCACCTTTACAGTTTTGAAGGGTACAGTTCAGCGGTGTTAAGAACATTCATCGCCACCCATCCATCCATGGAATTCTTCTTGTCTGCAAAACTGAAACTGTGCCTATTAAACGATGCCTCATTCCCTCCTTCCCCACGCCACTGGCCACTACCATTCTACTTTCTGTCTCTATGAATTTTACTTTTCTAGGTGCCTCATATGGGTGGAATCAAACCATATTTGTCCTTTTGTGACAGGCTTATTTCACTTAGCATAGTCTCCTCAAGGTTCATCCATGTTGTAGCATGTGTTAGAATTGCATTCCTCTTCAAAGTTGATTAATATTCAAGGTTCCGTTTTATTCTGACCCCAGGTATGTGTGAAATATTCAACCAACCAACACATTAATTACCTCTCTAGTCCTCTCACTGAGACGTCATTCATGCATTTGTTCCTTCCTCCCTCTCTCATCGGTGGCGTGTTAGGTGGCAGACACAGGCCAGTTACTGGAGATACAGAGAACGCCTGTATCTACTGCCCATCCCAAACTTGGGTCCATCAGGGAGATAAACCCAATCCATTGTTAAGCACTATCAGTGAAAGAGTAGTATATATAAAGTTCTGTGGGACTTTGGAGGCGACACAAATCCTGCATGGGAGAGCTGGGGAAGGCTTTACCGTGGAGGTAGCAATTGAAGTGGCCTCTGAAGTATGTGTGGGAGCTTTGTAGGGGGCTGAGGGGAGGAAAGGCATTCAGACAAGCGGAGCAGCTTAGCAGCTGGGAGTCTCATTTATACATGTAGGCAGTCTTGTGTGGTGGCTATCAGTTAAGCTCTGGAGTCAGACTATCTGGGTTCAAAGCCTGGCCCTGCCACTTCTCTGAGCTATGTGGGACGATTTATTTTCTTTCTGTCTCTTAGTTTCCTCATCTCTAAAATGGGAATAGTAATGGTACTTTTCTCGTAGTATTGTTAGGAGGATTAAATGGGTTTAAGACATAAAGTGTTTAGAACAGGGCCAGGCACAGAATATACACTCTATAAGTGTTAGCTACTGCAATGTTTTGGGCGAATATCAAGTCGTTTGGCGTGTCTAAAATAAGCTATGATATGTGTGTGTGTGAGAGAGAGAGAGAGAGAGAATTGTAACTAGACGTAAAGTTGGAGAGTGGGTGGATCCTGATAATAAGGAATTTTCAAGTTATTCTCTTATCTCTGACTTCTCAGCTTTCTTCTTGTATTCAAGTGCTCAAATATCTAGACTTGTATCTGATGTTTACTTAAATTTGCTTTTAAAAAATTGGAATCATTTCTTAAAAATTGCAAAAAACAACAGGACATGAAAAAGTCTAAGACAAAAACCAATAATGTCACTAAAATAGTAACTATTTCTTTTTTATTTTCACTTGGTGTAGCTACATGCATAAAACTGAAGTTATAATCACTGTATCATTTATGTTTTGCTTTTTAAAATTCATATTCTTTGAGAAGCTTTCCCTCTTTTTCCAGTTTTTTCTTTTTAATTATTCTGGTAAACGAATACCCAGGTTTCCTTTGCATTCATATGCTATGTTTTTCTTAGTTATTCTGTTTTTTGTAGTATTATAGATGGTTTTATAATGTATATCTTTGTGCTTGCAATTTTTTTCCTTCATGAAATTTTCTCTTTTTTAAATAAATTTCTAGGGTTAGGATTACTAGGTCAAAGGATTTAAGCTTTTTCAGGCTCTCAGTAAATGTTGCTAGTTGGTTCTTCACATCCTTGCCAATGCTACCATATTTCCTGTGTCATATTCACTAGAAATGTGATTATTAGGCCGGGAGTGGTGGCTCACGCCTGTAATCCTTACACTTTGGGAGATTGAGGTGGGAGAATCGCTTGAGGCCAAGAGTTTGAGCCTGAGCCAATATAGTCAGACCTTGTCCCCCCCACCCCCCCCCAAAAAAAAAAAAGGCTAGCATGGTGATGGCACATACCTATAGTCCCAGCTACTTGAAAGGCTGAAGCGGGAGAATCACATGAGCCTAGGAGTTTGGAGTTTGCAGTGAGCTATGATGAGGCCACTACACTCTAGCCTGGACAACAGAGTGAGTGAGACCTTGTCTCTCTCTCTCTTTTTAAAGTGATTATTGTCTTTATAGGTTTGCTGATTAGGAGGTTTAAAACAACACCTGCAGTTTGCTTGAATTTGCCATTTTTCTCTCTCCTAGTGAAGACGCATATTCTCCCATATGCTTATTGTCTTGTGTAAATGGTGTATTCATCTCCTCTTCTGGTTGTGTTGTTGATATTTTTCAGTATAAATTTGGATTGTTTATTTGCCATAAAAGTTTTGTGTTGGAGAAAAATCCAGGTGCAGGAAATTAAAAAGAAGAGCAAAGCCTCTCCCCCTGCCTTGCAGTGGTTAGGCTCTCCTCCTGGCTGTTGCTGTTCTGGAGAAACAGAAAGAAGCCCCAGCTGTTGCCATGTGCTAGCTCTGCTGGGATCACAGCGGCCAGAGTCTCGACTTGACAACAGCTTTGCTTTTTAGCTGCCTTTTATTGTGAGCAGAAAACTAGCATGGCTGTCCATTATCTCAGCTCTAACGGTGTGCTCACTGAATTCGCCGGCCCCTCCTCCTGCTCATGGCCCATGCGCACCTAGCCCAAAGCCAGCACCCAGCAAGCAATTTGTGTTCACCCGCCATAGACCAGAGGTTGGAATGGACCTCTCCTGGCATCTTTCTCTATCCCCTTCCAGATACAGCATCTCTGTTTTAAGATGTCTGGTAGCTATTCCTTGATTACCTCTAGTGCTGGGAGGTTTACTATCTCACAAATACAGTTAGATCTTGGGCTCGGGTTGAGATGAACCTGGGTTTGAGTTTCAGTTTGACCACTGACTGTTGGTAATATTTTGGACTAATAATGTTTCTAAACTTCGTTTTCTTTGTCTGAATAACAGATAGTAATATGACATCTCTATCGCATATAATTATGATGAGGATTGAACGAAATAATAAAAGTAAAGTTCTAGAATCTAAAAAAAGTCAAACTTGCAGAGGGTAGAATGGTGGTTACCACGGGCTGGGGCAGGGGGAGAGGGGTGAATGGGGAAATGGGAGACTTGATCAAGGGGCACAAAGTTTTAGCTAGAAGTAAGTTCTGATGGTCTATTGCACAGTATGGTGACTATAGTTAATAAGAATGTGTTGCATATTTCAAACTAGGCTTAAAGAAAGGATTTTAAATGTCCCCAACCACAAGGAAATGATAAACATTTGAGGTGATGGATATGTCAATTAGTCTTATTTGATCATTCCACAATGTATACATGTATCAAAATGTCACATTGTACCCCATAAATATAATTATTGTCAATCGAAAATAAAGCTAAGAGAAAAGTAAAGTCCTGGCCCCTATGCCTCACATACAGAGTCGAATAAATGTTAGCCGTGAATATTAACTTTATTTACTACTGCACGGTTATTTCCTTAAACTTTTGCCATCATGCTTGATTTTGTGAACCTCAAACACTTTCTATCTGTAAAAATCTTGTCTACTTGGCAGAGAAGCTGCAGATCAGCCTCCAGCTCCCATAGTGGCCTGGCATTTGGAGTATATTCTTCCTTAATGGAGATGTGGGTGGGTATTGTCTTTGAGCTTATTCCAGCTTGGGCCATGACCTAGCCGCTGGGCCGGGCAGTGCTGTAATGCGTTGGGGCTAGCACCTTCTCGGTTTTCAGAGTCTGATTTACAGACCCTTGTTTGCCCCTCCTCCCTTCCGTGGCTGGTGTTCTTGCCCTGGCATCCCCAAAGAAGGTGCACAAAACCATTTAGAAGAAATGAAACTCTGTTCCGTGTACTAGTTATCTGTACTAGTACTATCTGTACTATCTGTACTAGTTTCCCTTCCACAGAAAATAGTTTAGTTTAGCAGAGAGCTATAGGTAGAGATCCTGCTTCTATCTAAGTGCATGGCAAGCATGCCCAGCCCCCTGACTGCACTCATTCTGTTATTGGTATTACAGGTAAGCCAGTACGAGGGTGGTTAGGCTGTACCTGACTCTTCTTTTTATGCCCAGATTTTCGTACTTCAACATTTTTGCTTTAGCTTGCTGAGAATGTAGTTGATGACCTGAGAGTTCCTCAAATTCTCCTGTGATTTAAGCAGATAGCTTTTATCCTTGGGGAAACATGTGTAACTGGTATTCGTCCTAGGTTCATGAATCTTATGATTATGAAGTTCTTCTTTGTCTACCCCAACTCCCTGTGCTTTATAGAGAGTAACTTAGCAGAAACAACCTCCTACTAGGCTTGGTAAGTGCTTCCTAATAATTGTCAGCTTCAGTTTCAAAAATAAAATATTAGGAAATGTAGTGAATTTAAGGAACAGTGTCAAAGTGATGGTTATAAATATTTTTAAACAGTGGTCTCTGAGGAGTTGGTTTGGAGATTAACAATTTACAAAGCGGATCTTGAGCTAAAAGTTGCTTGTGATCGGGGGTGATATTTAAGATATAAACAACTAGTTCAGAAGAGCATTGACACATGGAAGCCACTGTAGACTCCCAGGTGTGCCAGGCACTTACCTTTTACTCGTTGAATAGCGAGGAGACCTTGGGGCACTGGCAGAGGGTTTCGGCATTTACGGGGCTGGGGGCACGAGCTCTTCACCCACTCTATGGAAGTATTATTTTGCTATTTTAAACGCCCAGTGTGCCTGTACCAGTTGGGTACCGAGGTGGTGTGGGGGAGAACACTTGTGTTGCCTTTGGCAGGTGTTCAGAGGTATCGATGGACTCTTTGGTAGTCTCCTTTAACTCACTGCTGGGGGGACTCTTGTTGTGTTGGGCCCCATTATCTCCCAATAGGCGCTTGGAAAGTATCACATTGGAATTTAGGCTTGTCTGCTTGGAAAGCACCGAGACATGTTAATTTATTCAGAAAATAATGTGCATACAGTGTGAGAGGTACACAGTCCCTATCTTCATGGGGTCCCTAGTCTGTACCAGTGACCTTCAAATTGTTCCTGCTCTCTCTCTGACTCTAGGCTAAGAATGTATCCATAAGAAATGATTACAAGGATATTCACCACAACGATGAAAAGTTGGGCAAAATCTAAATGTTCAACCACAAGGAAATAATAATAGTATAGCTACCACCGGGAATATTATACACCTCTTAAAATTTATGGATACAAAGAATTTTTCAGGACTGCCTGTGAAATGTTAGGTGGGCAATAAAAACCCAAAACTATAGACAATAATAATAGTGTTGTTAGTGTAAGAAAACACATCAAAGTGCATGGTTAGCACTATTATTTGGTGATGGCATATGGATAAAGTTTATTTTCTCCTATGTATGTTTCTATGTGTTCCCGCTGTCATCTAGGGGTATTAACTTTATAGCTAGAGGTGTTCCAGAAATATATTTTTTAAATCCAATTAAAAGTTTTAAAAATTATTGTGCAGTTAGTGGGTGAATGTGTTGAATTTAAACTTGGAGAAACGCATTTAGAGGCTGCGTTTATTGCCTGCAAAGGAAACTGCTGACTCGGTGAGATAAAAATAAGAGCCTAGGTCAGCCTCCTCGCACCAGGGCACCCGGCTCCCCCAGGCTTCCAGACCGCGAGGGTTCTGGGAGGCCCTGATGGGCTCGTTGAAAGGCTCTACTTGGCTTCTTATTAATGTCCCTCCCGAAGCAGTGCTCTGCTCTGCTGGCTAACCTTGTCAGAAGGTTACCCGCGGCTGTCCAGGGCTCTGCTAATTTTAAACCTGGTCAGCCAGCGCGGTGGCATTGCGCTGCAGAGACACGGACAGCTCCGTGAGAGACACGGCTGGGGGAAGATGAGTGGAGTCCACGGTTTTGTCTCGCCCTCGCGTAAGTGACAAGGCACACTGAACAAGCAAAGAGAGAGCTGGGATGATAATGAGAGCTTTCATGGTAAAAAAAAAAAAAACCCAGGATTATTAAAGATCTTTTAGCAATGTCAGTGCCAGTTGATGATTGCACGGCGTGGTGGTCCCTGCGTGAGCTGTGTTAATCCTGACCACACTAGGCGTAGCAAGGTGAATGAGTTCCTCTTTCGGGAACTAGATTTTTGGCTGTTATTAAAGACAGTGAAACTGCAGTGGATTTCACTGTTTATATGGCGTTTAAAAAAATTTGTAGGACTCAAACTCTGCTGGTGATAGGTTCCTCTGTGAAGTTTTTGATTGATTTGATTGAGAGAGGGCTATTTCTGAAAAGCTAAAAGAAAAAAAAAAAACCAAACTGAAAAACACAGAATCTCTGCCTGTCTGCATGTCTACTGCTGCTCTGGCTGCCACTAAATTTGTCATTTTAAAGGCTTTTTTTTTGAGCATTTGCAATAGAGTCTTGTTCAGAATACTGCTTGTCTTGTAAATACCTGTAACCATGATATTTTTAAATGAAACATAAATCAATAACTACAAAATAGTGTGACATTGGGGAACATTTCCCCCACCAACAATTAACTTTTGAAAGAACAACTTAGAAAATCCATTTGTTTCTATTGAGAATTTTTTCGTTTGCCTGCCTTTCAACACCTTCCGGTTAGGAATCTAACTGCCTGTTAGAGTTAGCTCTGTCTTCCCCTGCCAGGGCATTCACGGCTGCCTCTGCACATAAGGCATTACAATGGGAAACGTAATCCACCCAGGGGTTGGCCTGATCTTGGGGCTTACCTGCCTGACTTGAAGAAGAGCATCTTTTCTTGTAGCTGGGTCTATACCCACCCACTTATAAAACAGTCCCTGGGAGCAAATTAAAGAGGCATTGTGCATGGAGTACACTTAGATGAAAAAACAATGGATGGAGAATCAATAACCTGCTAACTCCCTGCAGTGATTGAAGTTAACTTTGTTTGAAGTATCCAGGCTGTGCCAGACCACATCAAGCCAGCAGCGTTCCTATACTGGGGTAGCACAGGAGTGAACTTTGATTTCATTTTAGGGGGAGGGAAAAAAAAGAGAATAATGAATAAATGCTTTTTATTAGTCTTTTTTTTCCCCCTTGAAGGTCTGCCCCTCCCACGGTAGATCTAATTAGTTCTGACATGTTTGGATTTAGTTTTGAGAAAATTAAAGCTGAGTAATATCAGGAATTCGTTGAGTGGGAATACTTGTTAAAACCTTCATTGACCCAAATCCGGCTTTTATACATAGTATTAAATAAGCAAACTAAAGAAAACTCCATCCTCGTCTTTCCCTAGAATAATATTTTTAAAGGCACAAAGTAGTTAAGTATGATATAAATGTAAGTTGCTCTGATCGGATACTAAATAAATGAGTGATTGCAGGTGCTGTCGTGGTGATGTTAAGAGTGCAGTTATGGATTTAATGTATATTTATTTCTTAAAACTCAAGTCCTCTTTGACTCCTATTCAGATGTCTGCTTTTTTTCCCCTTCTCCTGGGCTTCTCTTCTCACCTCCGAGACACTTCCTTTCCCTCCTACACTTGGCCTGCACACTGTTATAGGCAGGCCTACTGTTATTTTTGTGGAAACCTGATACTTTGGGGCTAAGCGCAGCCTGGGTCCCTGGGGGTGGGGGCGAACTGGCGGAGGGCTGCAAAGGCAGTCTCCGCGCTGCTGGGCTCTCAGGATGAGCTGCTTCGGAAGCTGGGCTGAAGGCTGCCGGGGTCAGGGTTGGGGTGCACACGCTGGGGCGCTTGGAAGTCATCAGGTTGTGGCTCAGCAGGTGGCAGAGCCTGTGCTGAGGTGGGGGGCTGGCCTGAGATTCAAGGAAAGCAGCGTTGGTTGTCGAGGGTGGAGTCCAGCTAGTCTGGGTGTTTGAAAACCAGAGGGAGGTTTTGAAGCCAGTGAGTTTTTTTATCCCATTCTGTGGGTATAGTTCAAGGTATGCCTGAGGCTGCTCTTGTAATTCCTCTGACAGGGATGAATTTCTTAAGAGTCATCGAAATTGAATTAATATTGTGTATAAAAATAAATAGAATGGTTATTTGTTGACCTGTGCTAGGGGATTGGACCTAGTCCTTGCCTTCTGAAAATGTGCAGTATAGCAGGAAAGAAGACAGATATATAGGCAGTAATTATTACCCATAGTTGTATGTTTGTTCAACAATCTGAGAACCTGTGTATTATGTCAGGCACAGTTAAGTGCGCACACACACTAATCTTGAGCATTCAGATAAGATAATGTATGTAATGGCTGTTGATGATTGAGACCGTTAATACTTTACATGGATCATCTAATTTAATCTTTGCAACAAGTAGGCAGTATTATTTCTTCTGCTTTTTCATAAAAGGAACCTGAGGCACAGCTAATTAAGTGGAGAACTCAATTTGGGATTCCAAAACCCAGTGTACTCTTTACGTACATCTAACTACTCTGCCATATGGATTCTCCAGACTCACAAGGTGATCCCTTGTCACTTGTAGGAGCGCCTCCCAAGGACAACATTTAGCCAACATCTTGTGAGTTCTAGCAACCTGTCAGGTTTTGGGAGGTATTACATGTGGTAATGCCAAGGAGCTTACCGATGAGTGAGGAGACAGTACCTTAGGAGAAAGTAGAGTGCAATGTACTAAGTATGGTGTTGGAAGTGTGTTCTGGAGGTGTTTTGGGGACACAGAAGTGATCTCGCTGAGTGAGAAGTGTGCTAAGGTTTCCCAGAGGATGGGTTGGTGACTTTGGTCTTAAAAGGAGAGCCGCTGGTGAGAGGAGAAGGCCCAGGTGCCTGCCAGTGGGGTGGAGCAGGCCGCCCACTGTGCCCAGGCACTGGAGTGGGTGTGTTTCTGGTGTGCAGGGGTCCTGGACAGGCGGCGGAGCAGCACCCAAGGAAGAAGGGCCTTGGGTGTGGGTGCCTTATAATGCAGTTGACTCTGAAGGGGTGGGGATCTGCTGAAAGATTTTAAGTGAGTAGATGATAAAAGTCCTCTTTGCATTTTAGGAAGGCCTTTCTGGCTGCAGGATAGAGTGGGAGAGGCTTGCTAAAAATATATCTCCTGGGGACTCTGATTTGATGCTTCTGGCACCAGAGCTGGGAATCTATATGTTTAAGATACCACCTGTGTCATTCTGATGTGTAGTGAGGCTGGGCACCCGGCAGAGCTCGGTCGTTGGCAGTGGTGATGGTGGGGCAGACAGGGGGGATGTCCTTTCCTCAAGGCAGGAGCGAAGTTAGTGGGGTGGAGAGGAGCAGAGGGAATATAGCTGAGGTGAGGAGGGCAGGCTCAAGTGAACGGTCTTGGTGACGGCCTAGATCTGAGGGGGTGGGGAGGCCTGGAGAATGGCCTTCCCCTTGGGTGCTGCTCTGGCCAGGTTATCTGAGAAGCAGAATCTCTGACAGGAGGCCGTGGGGTTGGGTTCTCTCTTCCTAGAACCTGAGACATCCTTTTTTTTTTCATGGGCACTTTTATAGATAGATCTTTAATCGGAGCAGTGACTTTGAAGGTTGCCAGGTCCCCGTATGCCAGGACTGCGTGCATGTGAGGGTTTGGGTTTGCGCGTTTTGCCTGTGGGCCTCTTGGCCTCTCAGGTCGCATCCTGTACGCAGAATCACCGCTGGGCAATTGGACTGGGAGGGAATCAACACCCAGGAATGTCCTCAAGAGGGAGGGCTTTAGTGGTCCTTTGTAGGTGTAGTTAGAAATGGATTCCATTTTAATTAAGTGTAAGATGTTGAAGGCTCGTCTTCCTTGTTCCTCTACCAGGGTTAACAGAATCTGTAGGAGGAAGTGATCCTGGAAGGAAATAGATACCTCCCCCTGCCCCTTCCTTTTTTTTTTTCCCTCTAGAAGGTCTTGTGCCTGTGTCGGGGAGCTGCAGAGACATTGATCGAATCAAGATGTGGCCTTTGCGAGTTTCACTTGCTACAGCTGACACATTTGCTAGGTTGGTACAGGTGAGGAGGGAGGAGTCTGAAGGGTGGAGATGGCTCTCCTTCAAGCTCCCTGGACCACGGGGGAGTGAAGGCAGGTGAACTGAGGCCTGATGTCAGAAGGTAGGGGGATGTCTCAGCCTTTCTGTCTACGCCTCTCTTTGGCTGGGCATCTTGCCCCAGTGCGTGCCCTTGCGGTGCTTGGGGACTGCTTGCTCAGAGCTGCTGCTGTGTCCAAAGTAGCTGCTCAGGTAGCACTTGTCCAGTTGAATGAGTGGGTTCTTGTCCGAACGGGGAACAGTAGTCACTTACCCTGCTTCTGCCAAGATTCTTTCTCCTGTTGAACTGAGTATAAACCAAGGGCTGGTTCACATTTGGAGGGCAGGACTGGGCTGAGGGTGGGGCTTTCATTGGCCCTGGATTTGCATTGCTCTCACCGTGAGACCTGTTTTGCAGCCGCCCCATCACCGTGCCATCATTAAATGGCAGGTTGTATTTCTCATTTGAAGGGTGGGGACTTCGTTGTGTGAGGGATCATTGGTGCCCAATGGACATTTGCAAGCCAGCAGTGTTATATATTTTTGGTTTGTTCGAGCATTAGTTCGCGTTGGTGTTAGTTGGCGCTCACACCGCAGATGTGTACCTCTGTGAGCATAGCATTCTGGTTCCCATGCTGGGCTGGAGTGTGACTGTGTTGTCAGTTCAGGGACCAGGGAAATATGGTAAGTGTTTGAAGACGAAGTGCCATGAGCCTTTGTTGGAAGGGCTGAGTGACCGGGTACTGAAGGGATATAATCCCGTGGCTCTGGGCTGTTTAAACAGGCACACCTGTATAAACGGTCACTGTCTTTGGCGTATTAAAATGGCCTTTATATACTTGGAACACTTAAGGCATGTGCCACATTGTGACACTTCAGTTTATCTAGAGAACCGTTCTGACCTCGGATCACACTAAAAATACTTTTGATTTAAAAATTCTGATCTCAGATTTATGAAATTATCTGTTCTTCATCCTTTATTCCCCCCAAGTAAGCAGACAGACATGCATGCACCCTCAGGAGCTGCTCACACACTCCCGGTATTTCTGGCATTTTCCTTTCCTTCGTATGAAACAGTCCATCCAGCCTTTTGTCACAGCCCGTGAGGTGCCTCGTGAACGGCTCAGCTCATGTTTTCAGCCTCTGCTGCAGCCTTTCTGCGTCCTTCCCTGGCCCCTTCTTCCCCGCCTCCCCTCCACGAATGCTGTTCTCGGAGCAGGCCTTTCGGTGTTCTTCTCGTCCCTGGCCTACTCAGCCCTGCTCTGCCTTCAAGACCAGAGTAAATGCCACCCCCTGAGAAGCTCTCGTTGACCTGAGAGACAGAATAAACTCTCCTAGCAGCACTTTGTTTCTTCCTCATTGCAGCATGTGACACGTTTATTCATTTATTCATTCATGTATTTACCCATTGACTCATTATTTTAGGTAACCATTCAGTTATCATTTTGGGGAGGAGCATTTACCAGGTGTCAGGCATTCTGTCGAATACCAAGGATAGAAAAATGACCAAAGGCACGGACCCCACCCTTAAAGATCTCACAAACCCGTAAGGATTCCTATGCTGTAAGTGTGGGAAGTTCATTTGTACTGGCCAGCAGAGGTGCTACTGTGGGGACACAGAGGAGGGGGAGAGGTCAGGCCAGGCTTTAAGTCAGGGGTCCTCAAACTTTTTTTTTGTTTGTTTGTTTTCTGAATGGGAAACAATAGCTAAAGGTCCTCAAACTTTTAAACAGGGGGCCAGTTTGCTGTCCCTCAGACCATTGGAGAGTGCGGCGCACATTCCACACATGCACACTGTGGGCCCGGGACAAGTCGGCTGCTAAGCAGGACAGGCAGCAGTGGCAAAAACACCCGGCGGGCCGGATAAATGTCCTCGGCGGGCCACAGTTTGAGGACACCTGCTTTAAGCAGAGGGTCTTAAAGTCTTGAAGGTGTCTGTACTTGCTTGTCTCCCTGCTGGATAGGTGCTGGTTGAGGGCTGGGAGCATAGCATGTTTGTTTATCTCTGTTCCTAGTACCTGGCACATGAGTGCAGAGACATGGGGCAGGGAGTGCTCAGTAAGTGCTTTACCACATTAAACTGACACAGATAATTAGATAACAGAAATCATTTCCCTTTCATGTTTATACCCCATCTTGTTTCAGAATGATTTTAAGGCAGCTTGCAGGATAGTAAAATAGCATAAAATAAAAGGCGAGGAAAAGAAGGAAGGAAAAGAATGGGATAGAGATGAGGACCTAAAGTGGACTTAGAATGAAACTGCCTACAGACCAAAATGGGTGCCCTCTGAGCGCCTGGCCAGCGCGTCTCAATGTGCTTTGGCAGCCAGTGAGTAAAGTGAAGGCCAGTTGGTTGACCACAAGGTGAAAAACACACGGTGTTCTGTTTGCGATAGAACTTTCCTTTGGGATCTTTGTAAAGAGCTATCTGTGTGATGTGATGAGTAAATCCCGTGACTAATCTCCACAGGTGGTTTCTTCTAATAACCCGCATGGTGCTGAGGGCAGCATGTAAAAGCATAATTCAGTAAAAGCAAATTTATACAGAACTCCTGGGATGAACTTTCTCTAAGATAACAATGGAATCAGAAAGGTACTGCAACAGGTCAGGTTTTATTTCATTTCTCCTTCTGTGATTTTTTATTGAAGTACAGAGTACATACAGAAAAGTGTATGCACATTTCAGTGTTGAGTCCCTTGTATTTTCCCGTTGTGAACACGTTGGTGTCCAGAGCCGCTGATGTGCATGAGCGTGATCAGAACTCCCTACCCTCCCTTCCAGTTATTGCCTCAACCCCCAAAGGGTGACCACTATCCTTACTTCGAATGACATAGATTAATTTTGTTAGTGTTTGAACTTGGGATAAATGGAAGCATGCAGTATATATTCCTTAGATTCTGGTTTAATTCCCTCATTATTACCTTTGTGGAATTCACCCGTCTTGTAAATTGCAGCTGTAATTAATTTATTATCATTGATGTATAATAGCAGTTTCCCATAGAACTTTCTATGGAGATGAAATGCTTTCTTTCTTTTTTTTTTTTTGAGACAGAGTCTCACATTGTTGCCCAGGCTAGGGTGAGTGCCATGACGTCAGCCTAGCTCACAGCAACCTCAAACTCCTGGGCTCAAGCAATCCTGCTGCCTCAGCCTCCCCAGTAGCTGGGACTATAGGCATGTGCCACCATGCCCAGCTGATTTTTTCTATATTATATTAGTTGGCCAATTAATTTCTTTCTATTTATAGTAGAGATGAGGTCTCACTCTTGCTCAGGCTGCTTTTGAACTCCTGACCTCGAGCAATCCTCCCACCTCGGCCTCCCAGAGTGCTAGGCTTACAAGCGTGAGCCACCACGCCCGGCCGAGATGAAATGCTTTCTGTCTCTGCTGTATGATATCGTAGCCACTAGCCATGTTTGGCTGTTGAGCTCATGAAAGAGGGCTAGTGTGACTGAGCAAGTGAATGTTTACTTCTATTTAATCTTATTAATTTACTTTTAAATGTATAAATGTGACTAGTGCCTACTGTACTGGGTGGGTACAGTTGTATGCTACAGTTTATATATATCCAATTGTTGAAAATTTGGCCGTTTCTGGCTATTACAAATAATTCAAGTATAAACATTCCTATGCCTTTCTTTTGTGAACATAGCATGCATTTCTTTGGGGAATGTACCTAGGATTTGGAATTGCTGAATCAGAAGGTATGCATATAATCAGTTTTAGTATGTAAATACAGCCAAAGAGTTTTCCAGAATGATTGTACCAGTTTATGCTCTTGTGAGCTGTCTGAGAGTTCTAGTTGCTGTATATCCTTGGCAACACTTGGTATTATTAGCATTTTTATTTTAGCCTATCTAGTGGCTGGATATTGGTATCTTGTTGTTTTAATTTGCATTTCTTTGATAACTAGACATATCTAGCACCTTTTCATTTGTTTATTGGCCATTTGTTTATGTTTTATAAAATACATTGGCTTTTTACCTTTTTATCTATTGAGTTGTCTGATTTCTTATTGTTTTATAGGAATACTTTATATATTAAGGCTAAGAGTCTCTGTTGAATAAGTGTATTGCATATATCTTCACTTTGTGGCTTGTTTTTTATTTTCTTAATGGTTCTTTCTGTGAAGGGAAGTTTTTAATTGTAATATAGTTCAATTTATCAGTTTTTGCATCTTTTATTCATTTTTTTGTATCCTTTTAAAGTAATCTTTGCTTACTTTAAGGTCACGTAGATAATCTGGATTTTCTTCAAAATTCTTTGTTGTTTTGCATTTTATATTTAGATTTAAAATCCATTTCAGATGGATTATCTTTGTGCCAGTACCTACTGTTAATGACTAAGCTTTGTAACAAGTTTCAATATTGGGCAGTATAAATCATTCAGCTTTGGTTTTTCTTCTTTAAAAGTGCACGAGAGCTGAATTTATTCAAATAGGTTGGTTTTATCTTGGCCCACTTTTATCTAGCATTCTAATTATATGACACTGTCCTAAGTCCTAGAGGTCACACAGGCTATATGTTTCTGTTCCAAAGGAATTTTATGGTCATGTTTTAGGACTCAAAAAGTACCCGTGTATGACTTGGGTATACTATCAGGATGTGTATCCTCAGATCCATTAGAAATGGATAAAGGCAGGTGGGCCAGACTCAATACCCATGCAAGAAAGTGACAGCCTGACATCTGATGGTTGAGAGATAGGAAGGAAAAAAAAATGTGATGAATTGTGTTTTTTGGTTACTTTAGGTTGACAGGAAAGAGGAGTTTTTTTCCTTTTGGGCATGATGAAGCCTAGATTTTGGGTCACTGGACGTGAGTGTTGATGAGATCCATGTGGATCCAGTAGATCTTTGAGAGCATTTGAATGTTAATGTATGTGGTAGAACCACCAGAGCAGAGGTTGGCCTTCACAATTCAGCACTTTAAAATGCCATCTTGATTCAAGTTTTCCCTGTCGATTGGCTTATGACCCAATCTGACTTGAACTGTGGATTTACCTATTGCTTCTACCCCTACTCCGTGGCTGTCTAAATAATCCAGGATAGATGGAGGCATGGCCAGAATGAGAGAAGCACCTTAGGTCATAGAAGCTGGAGAAGGAGGGCTCAGGACCATTTTTGTATGTAAAGTAGGGAGGGCCCTTCCTGATGCAGCACAAGTAGAACTCTGAATCAGCCCAGGGGGACTGAAGTGAGTCCGGAGCCAACATGCTGTTCAGTTGGCTGACACAGACCGTGTGACATTGAGTGAATCTCCACCGGCCTTTCAGAGATGACTCCCTAGGCCTCCCAGAGCTCCAGCACTCTGATGGTACAGGGCCCATGTGCAGGCATTCTCTCAGCTACGCGGCTGAAGTGGACCCTCTTGAAATAGTGTATATGAATAACTCCAGTGCATATATTTGTCTTGTGACTTGATGTCTTTTAAAATAGGAACTACTTTTGATTTTTAGTTTATATTCATTAATCATTAAATATGCTAAGGTATCATAATAATCTAATGATGAATCTCACCAACTAAGAGAGTGGCATTATCCATAGATTAGTGGCTAATGAGTACTACTTTCCTGGTGTTTGCTTTCTTTATTTTTAGTAAGCATTATGGTTGGTTAGTCTTCCTGAAATGTATGTTCAGTCTGCAGACTTACTGGAAGTGGGGAGCTAGTCTTGGGGTTTTCTTTGACTGTTACTCCTGGGAAAAGGCTGAGTTTTCCTTTTCAAATACTGACAACTACTTCTTGCTAACTCTTGTGGCAGTTTTTTTTTTTTCCTCTTGGAGCAGGAAAGAAGCTTCTGTTTCTGGGTTTGAAATGTGTTTCCTGAGGTCAAATTGTCCACCTGCCAGGGCTCCTTAAGTCGGGCTGCAAGTCATGTCATCCAGTTCATGCTCACTTTGCGTGTGCACTGTCTTGCTGTGATGTCTTTGCTTTGGAATGGCCAGATAGGATAGACTGCCTGACACTGGGCCTGTGGCCTTGTCCTTTTGAAGGAGTC
Source organism: Mirza zaza (assembly GCA_008750895.1). Classification (NCBI taxonomy): domain Eukaryota; kingdom Metazoa; phylum Chordata; class Mammalia; order Primates; family Cheirogaleidae; genus Mirza; species Mirza zaza. The sequence goes on along the minus strand of VSMD01136263.1, from coordinate 2,604 downwards.
CACTGATGAAGAAGACCAACAGTCAGCTTGACTGGTGGTGGTGGTGGGAGACAGGAAGGGGCTGGATTTCTGTTCTCATTGGCTAACAGATTCATTAAGGGGACAGGGAAGGTGATTCCCCTAAGGCTGGTAATACAGAGTGGTCCCATCAGAGGCGCATAGCATGAAATCAATCAAAGCTTTTCTTGAGCTGTCACCTGGGCAAGTACTTAGGGCTGATGGAGCGGAGAATTAATCAGGGAATCTCAGGAGGGTAATGCTAAGTCCTCTAATGGGATGCTCAGCATTGGGGCTTGGTGAAGAGGTATTGGCTTGTTGATGGGATTCTGTTGATACGGAAGTGATTTTTGAAAATGAGAAGGAGTAATTATCCACTCCTCCCTGCTGAAATCAGAGGAAACCTGTTGGCAATTGGCACCAAGGCTCACTGGCTGCCACTGGCTCCACGGCAGATGTTGCCTCAGTTCTCGGTGTCAGCGTTCCCTGAGAGTTCTGCCATCTCTCTGACAGTGACATATGTTCTGCAGTTCCATTTCTCTAGTGGTTGCCTACAAAATCTGGGCTGCCAAGCCCCACCTGTATGTCTCAGGCCGCTTGTGTTATATAGCAAGGTCGGCTGGTGTCTGAAATGGTAGGAGAATAATAACATGGCCCACTTTACATATGCAAAAGCAATTAGCCATCATTAGTGCCTGACATTCCTCTCAACTGCCCAGGGAGGTGAGTCAGTGTCATCACTATTCATTAGGAATTAATTCGGCTGTGCTTGATGACGTCAGTTGTGGACAGAGCTGAGGATTCAGCACTGCCTACATCCCACTGTCCAGTAGGGGTATAGTGTGTCCGATACTCCTGTGCGATGTGCGTTCTGTCTGGAAAATGACTCCTAGATTCAAATTCTATGACGCATGTGACTTTGGACTGTTTGTTTAGGTCTCTGAGCCTCATAAAGTGGGGATAATACCCAGTGGGGTAGTTGCAGTAATTAAATAGATTAAATAAGATCATGTAGGCAAAAGCTTCTGGCATCGTGCTTAAAACCTGGTTTGGGGAGAAGGTTGAGTTTGGATTCGAGGTACCAGTTCACTTTGGAAGTAAAGCACATTTATTCCCTAGTCTTTTTGTTGGAGGACAGCTTTTCTCCTGTGAGAAAAATGTGGACTTTCACTAAGATCACAGTGGCCTACACGCCATCAAATGCTTTTTGTCTGCTATCCATATCATTCCAGCTGTGCAATTCTCTTTTCTTTTAACCCCAAAATGGCTCCCACTCTACCTTCCTTGCTTCCTCCCGAGCTAATAGAAATCCTTTTTCTTAGCTGTCTTCCCGCTGCCACTCCCTGGGTGTTGCCCTTTCCACCCACCTACCCACTCCAGTCTGCTTTGTTGCCATTTTTCACCTTTGGCTTCTGGTCTTTACACGCTCACCACCTTGCCTCCCTTATAACTCTCCTTGTAGCCGTCACCTTCTGGTTCTCCTTTTCTCTAGTGGCCAAAAGAAAAGGGAAATACAGCAGGTAAACTATAGTATCTCAGAAATTATCGCTCCCCTCAAAATAGAATTTGTTCATGATGGAAGAAGCTTACCTCTTGGAGGACCCAAATCTGATTTGTCCCTCTAATATAGAAGGACTGTTAGTTGTCAGTGATCATGATTAATAAATACGCAGTTGGATCAGACAACCAGCTCTTCATTATTCACACTGTGTCCGGTCTAGGTCTGTCCGCTTGTGCGCTCATTTGGTGATTTCCTTGGGAGCTCTTGCTACTCATTGGAAAGCCGCTGAAACGCTTGCTTTGCTCGTGGAAAGTTTGGGTGAAAGTTCAAAGAATGTTCGTGTTGCGTGGTTTTTGGGTCATTCTTTCATTGAATATTTGTGTGCCAGGCACCGTACGAGCACTGGGAATACTGTTGAGGTGTAGCAGTGCCTGCCCTCAGGGATGGATGTTGGAGGGCAGGTGGGGACAGCATTGGCAGACCACTTACTGAGTCCTGTTCTGGGTGGCGTCTGTGGGAACGCAAGGGATGTGAATGGATAAGTCGGCCTCCTTCCGGTTAACAGTGAGCATGCATGCACATGGGAGCTGCAAGTGCTGTGTGGTCCTGGGTTATTCACGTGGACACAGAGTCCTAACTCCATTCCGGCTCTTTTCCTTTTTCTGTCGCTTCATAGAATGGTAAGACACTGGCTAAAAACAAGCTGTGTGGATTATTTGGCGACCCTCGTGTTCGGTGTCATTTCATTAGTCAAGAGGATTGGTTAAAATTAACCCTTTTTGGAGGCCGGGCGCGGTGGCTCAAGCCTGTAATCCTAGCTCTTTGGGAGGCCGAGGTGGGCGGATCGTTTGAGCTCAGGAGTTCGAGACCAGCCTGAGCAAGAGCGAGACCCCATCTCTACTATAAACAGAAAGAAATTAATTGGCCAACTAATATATATAGAAAAAATTAGCCGGGCATGGTGGCACATGCCTGTAGTCCCAGCTACTTGGGAGGCTGAGGCAGCAGGATTGCTTGAGCCCAGGAGTTTGAGGTTGCTGTGAGCTAGGCTGACGCCACGGCACTCACTCTAGCCTGGGCAATAAAGTGAAACTCTGTCTCAAAAA
>VSMD01136259.1:0-19434 GCA_008750895.1 Mirza zaza | reverse complement strand
GTAGGAGCCACTGTAGGTTCTTGAGCTCACCTGTTCCTAAGGAGACTAATCAGATTGAGATGAGAAATAAATAGGCTTAGGGAGAACCAAGTGCCATAACCCAACTATTATCAACAGTCAAATCAGGACCAACCCCTGAGGTGACAAGGATCTTGGGATGGTGGCAGTGAGAACGCCACAGACGAGATAAATCGAGGAAACATATGGATGCAGGTTCTACCCAGGACAAAAGTTAAGCAGCAGGCGAGGATATAAATCTGGGTCAGTGGAAGAAACAGGAGGAGATCGAGACTTTGCCTGGTGCTATAAACTCTACTTCCTTCCTTTGTAGGAGATTATATTTCACTGAAATTCAGGTGATGTCGAACAAGGGTAGAAAATATATTCCATCATCATTCGTTTCTAAATCCTGTGCATGGCCAGCCAGGAGTAAAAAAGAATATGTTTCCTAAGGTTTTAAGAAGGCTCTGAACCCAAATGATTCCCAATGAATCATTTACTTATCCTGATCTCTAAACCTACAGTTCTAGATCATTGACTCTGGAGCAAGACTACTCCCAGAGCAAAGCCCCTCTTCACCCTACCACTTCCTCTTTTGAACAGAATTCAAGAGGGAGCCCTTTGAGCAGTAAGACTTCAATTTAGACTCTTAAGATGCTTGTTATACCGAAGACCTGGGTTCACATCCCAACTCTGACACTTACTAGCAGTGACTAAATGGGCACATCAGCTAATGCTCCACAAACTGCAGCTTAGATATTCTATAAAATATGACTCCTCCTTGAGGATTTGCATTCATTGGAAAAATATTCCTTGACCACCTGTTATGTGTCAGGCACTTCACTGGGCGATGGAAAACAGTGACGAACACAACAGAGGAAGACACTGGCCTGGAAAGACAGACATAAAACAAAAATTACACAAACAAATATAAAATTGCAAGTGTACCAAGTGCCATGAAGACGACTTTGGGATGATGTGGGAGGTTTGAACTAGTTATAAAGGTTAGAGAAGGCTTAATCTGAGACTTGGAGGAGGAGGAGGTGCAGTTTAGGTGGAAAAGGGGATGGAAAAACACTCCAGACAGAGCGACAACCACAGACAAAGTGCCTATGGCGGAAACACAGTGAGCAGGAAGTACAATAAGATGGTCAGTGAGTCTGAGCAGAGAAACATGAGGTAAAACAGGAAGCAAAATGAGCCTGAGAGACAGTCAGGGGCCAGGTCACAATAGACTTTATAGGCTACGTCCTTGAGCATGATTTAGCCCTAAAATCAAAGAGAACCCACTGAAGAGGTGTTTGGAGGTGGGAGTAGGGTAGGGGAGGGTGGACACAGGATCATTGTCTACCCCAAATTCACTCTGGCTGGTCTGGAAGAGGCTAGAATAGATGCAGGGTAACCTTTTTAGAGGCTACTGTGACAGTCCAGGCAAGACATGATGCTATTAATAGATTTGGAGGTGTTGGGCATAGCAAGAAATGGATAGACTCCATTTTGTTTATTGAAAAGGCACAACTTACAGGACTTTCTGATGGACCAGATCCGGAAGGGTGTTTTAAGGACATCTCCAGCCTTCTTTTTTTTTTTTTTTTGAGACAGAGTCTCGCTTTGTTGCCCAGGCTAGAGTGCCGTGGCATCAGCCTAGCTGTCAGCAACCTCAAACTCCTGGGCTCAAGCAATCCTCTTGCCTCAGCCTCCTGAGTAGCTGGGACTACAGGCGCAAGCCACCACACCTGGCTAACTTTTTGTTTCATTTTTAGTGGACTGGCTCATTTTTTCTATTTTCAGTAGAGTTGGGGTCTTGCTCTTGCTCAGGCTGGTCTTGAACTCCTGAGCTCAAGCAATCCTCCCACCTCAGCCTCCCAGAGTGCTAAGATTACAGGTGTGAGCCACCTCGCCCAGCCGAGGCTTCTTAGAGTGCAAGACTAGCCAGACAGAGAAACCTTTCACTGAGAGAGAGAAACCTGAAGATGCTCAGGTTTAGGAATCAATTACAACTCTTATTTTAGACATAGTGAGAATTTGCAGTACCTTTGAATCACCTAAGAAGAAATGTTAATTAGGCAGTTGCATATTCATAGCTGGACTCAAAATACACATTTGGAAATTATTTGCGTCTAATGAATTGGATTGTGTCTGAGGGCAATAACAAGAAGTGGGAAGTGAAGTCCCATGATTGGGTTTGCAGAACTCAGCATTTCCCAATTCAACTCTCATGCCTCAAGGGCTCTCCTTTTAAATATAATAAAGGCAGTGATGATGGTCAGCTGCATTAGCCTTACTATTAACTTACTCTTCCCCATAATAAATAAGATATTCCCAAGCATTCTTGTCTCTACTTTACAAATGTGGACATTGAGGCTAGAAAATATTTTATTTGCCCAAGCACACGTAGCTAGTAAATGGCTGGTTTCAAGGCTACATATATCTGATTTTAAAAATACTCCTCTTGGTTTGCCCTCTTGACACCCATCACCATCATGACTCAGAACAAGAAGTACCAAACCTCAAAATCAAAGACAGTGAGTTTCGCCAGTGGAAGGACCCTCGAGGGTAATAGTAAAAGATGCCAACTAAACTCCTACGATTAATAGTCCAGCCCACATGCTCAGCCTCTGGTGAGTGCCAGTGTCTCTGCCCTGTTTCCTCCCTACATCTGTCCCCTGGGAAAAACAGATAGATGTAATGAGTTTGTCCCCATGCTAGCCCATTATAAGAGACAACTTACCCCAAACCCCACGAGGGCCTTTGTGATACGGCAGAACAAATTTCCACCCAAAGATCAAACACTCCTCCTTGGCACTGGGCAAGTTACTTAACCCCACCCTGATACCATCCCTGAAAAACAGGGACAGGAACTTGCTTACACCCCACACCCTGGGCTATTTTGAGGATCAAATAAGATGTTTGAGAAAATGCCCTGCAAACTTATGACAACGATGACGAAATCAAACTTATATTTGGGAAAGCTTGTCTCTCTAATGGATGCCTTTTGGCCTCTCAGATCTATTTCAAGCATCAAACCAGACCCACGAAGAGGAAATGATTGGGAACAGCAGATAATAAATGGGATCCATGAGAAAAGTTTTTCTTAAAAAAAGTGACATTAATTCACCTTAAAAAGAAGGATGAGAAGAAGTTGACCTAATAAATTATTTCTCCCGCCAGAAAAAAAAAAAAAATAGGATGATAAATGTGAAGGATAAGGCTTAGCCTTTTTTATAAAAACTGGGAAGTCTGTCTTGGTGGCCCCAGATGTCCCTGATCATCATCATTCTCACCCTCACCACCGTCACCATGCCAGGGACTTGATAATAATTCCAGGAGTGGTCATAAGAGTCGTATCCGCAGCTAACATTTTATTGATTGGGTACCGTGTGCCAGCCTGTGGGCTAAGTGCTTTTTGTGCAGTATTTCACTGAATCCTTGTTGAGTGAGAGGTATTGATCAGAGGAAGAATCTATCGCATTGAAGGAGAGAAAGATACCAGGGTTAGTCAATGACTTCAAGGGAGCAAGTACAAGTCACCGAGACTGTGTGATAAAATAAAGGGGTGCACTGGCAGAAACGGCCAGATAGCTACATTTTAGAGACTCCAAAGAGGGATGGACAGAATGGGAGGTGGACCAAGTAGAGGTGAGCTCTCAAAAAATCCACACGACACACCCTCCACTCTGAATCACCACCTATCTTGAATGAGTTACACAGTATTTCCAAGTCTCCTTCCAGCGTTGTCTGGAACCAGCACCACCACCCCAGCTCACATATAAATTGAGCGCTTAGTATCTCACAGGCAGTGTGCCGAGCACTTCTAGGCATTCGTTTCATTTCATCCTCTCAACAACCTAATGAGGTCGGTTTGTACGAATTTGTTCATTTTAGATATAAAAAAATTGAGGCTCAGAAAAGTTTCATAATGTGGTCAAGGTCATACAATTTATAAATGTTAGAGCCTGAATTCACATGCAACAAAGATATTTGAGTCCAGCATTCAACATCCGGGATACACATTCAGGTTTCTCATCCAACGTGGCAAGTCCTCACGAGGGAGGAGGTGCTCCATCATCGGGCATGTGCGTGGGACGCTTCTTCAGACATGTTGATTCAGAGCTTCAGGTCAAAGTCAATCTAGGGACCCATGGAGTCAAGCAGGACTGAGTTCGTCGAAGAACCAGGAGATCTATTCATGGTCATACGCTCTTTGGGTGCAAAGAAACTCATGGGGGCCTTACGTCATTCACCCATCATCTTCCAGAGAACTCTCAGTTTGCACAGAGACTTTTAAACTCAGGAATTAGAAAACAATGTGAAATCTGGGTTCAGATCATTTCCCACAGGAAACTAACCAGACTCTCATTATAGGAAAAAGGAGAAAAGATAGCTTACGGGGTGAAGCGAATTCCCCAAGGGAAGCAGTAAGAAACCCAATACACTATTCATGGGAATAAAATCACAAGGCCTGGATTCAAGATCCTTCTCTAGATTCACTTGCCTCAGGCCTTAGTTTTCTCATCCGAATAGAGACCCATGTGGAAAGAAAGATTTCTGAGTTGCCTTCCAGCTCTGACACTCTGTGATACTGTGATCAAATGCTTGCTAAGGAACCATACGAGCATCTGAAAGATTTATGAAATGCCTGCTTTGGGCTGGGAAATGGGGGCTCACACGTGTCATCCCAGTACTTTGGGAGGCTGAAGTGAAAGGACTGCTTGAGGTCAGGAGTTCAAACCCAGCCTGAGCAAGAGCAAGACCCTGTCTCTACTAAAAATAGAAAAATTAGCCGAGTGTGGTGGCACGTGCTTATAGTCCCAGCTACTTGGGAGGCTGAGGCAGCAGGATTGCTTGAGCTAAGGAGTTTGTGGTTGCTGTGAGCTATGATGACACCACTGCACTCTAGCCTAGGTGACAGAGTGAGACTCTGTCTCAAAAAAAAAATTAAAGAAATGACATAAAATAGAAAGAAAAGAAAAGCCTGCTTTGGAGAAGAGCTGAGTAAAGTTGCCTCAGTGCTGTTCACCTCCACCTTCTCCCCCAACATACAAAAGAAGCTGAGCCACCCAACTCTTGATGCCAAAGGTCCCTGTCCCTGGCTTGGTTTCCATATTATCCAGGTTTGATCCCACAGGAATAGGAAAATCACTGCTCCTGCCTTCTGAGTTGTCAGACTGTACACTTCCCTACTCTGGCCTCTTACAAGGAATTCAAGATCTTGAATCCAGGCCCCATGGTTTTATTCCAATGAGGAACTAGGGATATGGGGGGGTTATCAGTTTGGCAGATGAGATCCTAAATGGGAACTCATGAGGGTTCTTTGAGGTCTGTTGTTTTTGCCTTCCCAGCACGTATTATATCTTTCAGCAACAGCAGCTCAGTTTTCCTTTGGGAATCGTCCACTTTCTATTCATATGGTTTAAACAGGGGTGACCCCACTTACCAGCCAGACCTTGGCCTGTCCACATAGTCCACCCTCTGATCACTGGGATTGTATCAGGGATGAGCATGCAGTCCAAGCCAGGCCAAAGAGGCCCTACCCCTGGATGTAATGCTGCAGCTATGGGGGAAAAAATGCTTACTTTCTGTTGGAGCTGCTAACATACCAGCTTGAAATAAGGGTTGCCATCTCAGCTACTCCTTCTGGAAAAACTTGCCTGAGAAAAAGAAAAAGCCAGCACAAAGGCAGGCAGATCCTGCACTCAGAGACTGATATAGGAGCATCTAGATCTCACCGCACTTGAAGTTCAGCTCCACCCTCTTGTCTTTTTATTATGTGGGCCAATCATTTTCATCTTGCTTTGACCAGTTCAAGCTGTATTTGTTTTACTCGTAACTTCAAAAAGTCTTGAATAATACATATTTTAGTCAGGAAAAAAAGTCCTTATTCAATTTTCTATTAACTAGGTATTGTCGGTGCAAGCAGAAGCAATAGACATCATGGTCATTTTCCTTGAGTGATTGACATAACTGGTACCTTAGGTTTCCTCAGGTAGTGACATTTTGACTCTAGGTGGAGGAGCCATCCAACCCATCCCACAGACACCCACACTGCTCCTCATCTTTCCTCCACTGCCCCTGGGCCAACCTCACCTGGACATTTAGTCTCTGCCCAGGGTCTCACATCATGCCCCAGCCAAACCTCAGGGTCTGAGACAATAAGAATCTTTGCCAAGACCACACAACTAATAAACCCTGCAGGCCAGACATCAAAGAGACAGACTTAATTCTCTGTGCCTTGCCCCATCCCCAAGTTTATCTTAAAACTTTCTATCTCTTCATTTCCATTCTACCACTGCAGGCCGCCATCCTCTCTCTCCTAGCCTGGCCAACTGTGACAGCCTCCACTTGTATCCTTTCTTTCAATTCTGCTCCCCTTAAATTATCCCATTGAATGATTTTCTTAAAGCATTATCATCAGTCCCTCATTCAATCCTTCATTGGTTTCCCAACTCTACTTAGGAGAAATTCCAAACTCCCTAGCTTTGCCCTAAAAGGCGCAGATGGTCTGACGCTGCCTCCTCTGCAGCCTCACATCCCATCAGTCTCCCCAGTACCACCTCTGCCCTCTGGACCCCAGAGACCTCGCTTTCATCCAGTTTTCCAAACATAACAAGCTGGGTCCTGCCTCAGAGCCTTTGCACGCTCTGTGATGCTCTCACTCCACTCCCCACCTGGCTCATTTCCTCTTTTCCTTAGGGGCTCAAATGTCATTTGCTCAGTAAAGCTGTGACCCTCACCACCACCAAGTTTAGTCTCATTTGCATAACCTGGCTATTTTATTTCACTGTCCTCACCACAGTTGGAAGTTATCCTGTTTATTTATTGGCTTATTTATAGAAGTCAACCCCACTGGGATATAAGCTCCATGAAAAACGAGACTTGACCTGTTCTGTAGTTCAGGGTTATTCTCGGATCTAGCAGCGTGCCAGGATGGCGGAAGATGTATACCAGTAATGAACGTTTGTCGGATGAACGGAAGAATCAAAGTGGAGACAGGATGATTCTCACTCAGATCTGTGTAAGTTTCAGGAGACTAAATATCACCTGTGAGAAGATTCCCAAACTGATAGTAATTCTGTTCTTCATTGGGTTAGATGAGAAACATCATCTCCCCTATTTTGGGATTACCATGGTCCCCTATGAGGCTCAATTAGAAAATTAGTGTGTCACAACTGAAACATCAAGACAGAAGACAAAAAGCTTCATAACATATACCAGGTGTAACAAATTAGTACATCCGGAGACCCGTAGCCTGCTGCAATCTTCAACAAACTTTGACTGAAATATAAATAAGATGGACTTTCTAATCTTCAGTTTTTAATAAAAAAAAAAAAACTTATTGAGGAAAGATGATGAATGTTAAGGCAGTCACAATAGAAGATGTATTACCTTCCATTGTTTTCTGTTCGGATCTGTAGCTATTTCAGAAAGAGAGACTTGGTTACAAGGTAAATTTTATTTGTTTTGGCTAAAGAACAATGCAGTATTTTTTGACAATGTACTGTAAAATATGCATTTTTTAAGCAAAGTGAGATATAATAAAAATGAAATATAAGATTTCAGGGAAAAGCTAAGATTAGAAAAGAGCTCGTAGTTCTGTTTAGACTGCCTGTAACATTTAGGGAAAAAAATATCCATCTTTGGAGATAAATATAAATTAAATAATGACAAGGTTAATCAAATAATTATCCTGTTGCCCTCCACTAGACTATAAGCTTCATGAAGGCAGGAACTATGTCTGTCTGTGACTCAAATTAGAATTAGTGCTCAAATATTTGGCAAATGAATGTAATAATAATATATAATGTAAGACTTTCAGGTTTTTTAGAAAGAGAAATAATACTTTGTAAAGTTAAATTTCAAAATTATTATGAAACTCAGTACAAGAACGAGAGAGTCCACCCATGGACAAAAGTTCTCTGGGGTGGGATGGGAAGGGGTTGAACACCATATCTCTGTTTAACCCAGCACTTAACACTGAAAATAGCTAAATGCCATGTCAGGGCAGAGGCTTGGATAATTCCCAGAAAGATGTGGCCTGGGAACCTCAAGACCAAGGGTAAAGATATGGGAAGAAGCCAGGCTAGACTTTTCCCATCAAGCAGGACAAGTTAGTGAGATCCCAGTTCCATTCCTGACCTTAAATCCGGATGACCTTAAACAGGTCTCTTACCTTCCTTAGAGCTTCAGTCTCTCTGGCCTCCAAGGGGAGGAAGGTAGATAAGCGATTCAAAGCCCTCTGGGAACATTAACAATTAGTCATTTTACAATGTGCCAGAAACAGGAAAGATCAGAAACCAAGCCAAACCCTTCTTCGACAGAGCCCCAGCCCAGAGCAGAGTTACAAAGTCTAGGAGAACACAGCAACTCACACCCCTAACCTTCCACACTGGTTACAACACAGAGTCTGGAGTCAGGCAACCTGGATTCAAATCCCACAGCTGCCATTTCCTGGGAGGGTGACCTTGAGCACAGCTCCAATTTCTTTATCTGTAAACTGGGATACATAGTCACATCTTCATTGTGACAATACGATGAATATTTTGTGCCTAGCATATAGTAAGTGCTCAATGAACGTTTGCTAGCACCATCATCGCCACCTGCACCGGGTCATAGCTTCCCTGTTTCTCCCCAGCACAGCCAACCCTGAAACCTCCTCTACTTTATTCCCAGCTCTTCGAGAACCGTGCAGGCCAGAGCAGGTGGTGCCTCTGGTATAAATCAAAGGCAGATGATCTCCCTTCGCAGCCCTGTCCCCATAAATCAGGGTAGCTCCCTGAACAGAGACAGATTCAGATTTCAAACGTGTTTCCCAGTCTGCATCTTTCTGGTGAAAGATGACTCTTCCAACCAGAGTTTAGAGCAGAAAAGAAATTTCAGAGATGAGCCAGTTCAGCCCCCTTAATTTACAGTTAGGAAAACTGAGGTCCAGAGAGGAAATGAGAATTGCCCGGGAAGGATCTGAGAATTACTGATACAAGACCAAGACCCAGAAATCTGACACCCAGTCCAGCAAAGTTTATACTCAGTGCATAAAAGCAGAGCCAGACGGGGGGAGCAATCTGTCCCAGGTATGAACGATAAGGACGTGCAAAATGTCTGCAGAGAATTTTAAAATAATAATAATTTTCAAAGTGACCATAACTCAGTTTTATTATCACCACGTACCTAACATTGTAAACTTTGCCAGTAATAAAATATACCTCTCTCCTACCAAAAAAAAAAAATCCTTGGTTGGTCTAAGTCTGAAACAATTGCTGAGGCGACTATTGAATTTTAATAATACATAAATAAGTATGTGTAGGCTCAGCCCCACACATTAATTTCAAGAGAAAATTTGTGCAGTTTGAAATCCTTCAGGCTCATTTCAGGCATGGTTCCCTGTGTCCAGTTCCTGTTGTACCACGTATTACTGCATTTAAACAGGAGAGTAGATTTGACATAAACAATGATAACACCGTAATTATAAATAAGGGTTAACAGAACTTGAGATAATCCAGTTCTGTCATTCTAAGTGACCATTTAAAGTTTCTATTTGGGTTTAAAATTTAAAAACACTGCAACAATGCAAAATGCAAAGTGTAATATTCTTGTTTGGTAAGTGCAAAAGCTTAGTTCAGATGTCATATATTACTGAGTTTGAATAATGTCTTTTAAAATAAAATGGATTCTTCTGTTTTGTTTGTCGACTGTTTTAAAACCAAAGATTGAATCAAGAAAATAATGGTTATTTCTGATCATTATATACTTATTACTGGAAATAATTCTATTGTCTAATAAGGGGAGGCAGTGTCAAATAATTTTCTCCAAATGTCAAATATGCTAAGTATACCACTGCTTTCGTTTCGTGATAACATGTGAAGGGTGGAGGAACCCTTCTGTCCTCTCCTGATATTTCCTTCCATCTGGAGCAGTCTTCATTTTTGTAAATCTAGGCCTTTTCCCACCACTTTGGCCCCATCTATGCTCTCCCCTCCCCCTCCCCCATCCTCTATAAAGGAGCAGCTTATCTGAATAAGGATTTGAAGAGAGGCACACACAGCTCTACAAGTTTCTCTCTTCCTTGCTGAGAGCCAGGTGACCTGCAGGGACCTCACACTCATCCTCTGGGCAATGCACTGTACAGTCATAGGCTTGTCCAAGAAATGGGCTTGTGCTGGCCAGGATGGGATAGCAGGACATCGTTACTCTGTCCACTCAAGCCACTTCCTCCAGGGTTTACTGTCCAGTGATAAAGGTGACATTTGGGTCTCCTGCCTGGTTTATTCCTGTCTTATTTCTTCCTACAGATTTCTGAGGCAGAACTCAAGCCCTAGCTGCTATTTATTGGACTCCCTCCTGCTCTAACAATCATGAGGATAATGATACTAACAATAATGACAACGTTTTTCAAAGCTTTCATGTTTTGAATATTTACTGTGTCAGGCACTGTAATGAATTTAAATGGATTATTTCGTTGAATTTTCCTGACATATCTATGAGGCAGATTCTACTGTTATCTCTACACTACACATATTTATTAGTTTAGCGACTAATAGACATCCCCACCATCACCCAGCCAGCACATGGTGGCAGAGGACATGAACCGGGTTGATCAGTTCAGAGCCCACTTACCCACTACACTACTTTACTTAACGGTAGGAGAAAATCCCTTTACGGACCCTACTTATTAGATTTAAACTCAGAACTAATGTTCTCAGGATTCCGTGGGCCTCCAGCTATTGAAAATGGGAAAAGGGCTCCTGGTCTCTCACCTCTGTGTTCTGTTGATTTGCTCTCCCTCACCTCTCCCCAAGTGACAAGTCCAGGAGATTTAATTTGGAGATGGGCTCTGTGCCGTCAACACGGAGCACAGCAACCTGGTCGTGCCCAGCTCCGTCACCCCATCTTTGCCGGTCATCTCGTCTGGAAGTCTTGCCTTCCAACTTGGCTTGGCACCTGCCTGCCTTAAGACTGCCAGCGACAGCATCTTCAGCCTGAGAGAGGCCAGGGCAGCAGACGCAAGGTGACAAACTCAGCCCACACAGGGCCTTCTTGGCAGGACCAGCCACCACTTTTGTGGTGCAATTTTAGAAGCATTAGAATACCCCAATCTGCTCTCTACCCAAAAATACCTCTCCTCCCATCCCCAACTGGCTTATCTTGGGGCCTGAATTTCTACCATTATAAATATATCCCTTTAACTTAAAGATCATACCCAATTAAAAAGCATAACATTCAATGAGAAGTAGCATTCCAAGTCTTACTTTCTTCATGTAGAGTGGAGGTATACAAAATACCCACTCTTCAAAGAGTTGATATGAGACCTAAAAGAAATATTTAGACCTAAAAGAGATACATGTAGCAAAGACAAGCTCCTGGCATAAGAGTTCCTGGCATAAAATATAAACTCAAGAAATATTAGGAGTTATATCACCATCACTAAATTTGCATGTGGTTATTTATACAGTTTCTTTTTCCAAGGGCTTAGGAATGGAACCTAGGACTGATCCCAAGAATTAGTCAGTACACCTGGGAATTAGGGAACTTGAATTCTGACCCTGACTTGGCCATTAACTCACTGTCTTCTGGGAAATTCATGGATATTCTCTGAGCCTGTTTAATTATCTACCTTATCCTAATCACTGCTATGTTAATACAAATACCTTTTGTTTCTACAACATATTTTGCTATATAGAGCTCTTTGACATTCTGTATCTTGTTTAGGCTTCCCAGGAAACCTGGAGGTAGGCAGGGGCACATGTGGTATTTGAGGCTTCAAGTGTGTAAGTGAATTCTCCAAAGAGCCAGCTAGTCACAGAGCTAGCTAAAGACAGAACCAATACAACTTCTAGAAGGCATCACCAGGTCTCTGGTCCAAGAGTGTTTTGTCAGCATGAAAGTTAGAGAATGTCAGAGCTGGAAGAGCCTTTTAGGTAGTCCAGTTCAGTGATGGAGAAGACCTTGCCCACAAGAGCCAATTCCCCGTCACACACCTATGGCAGGTGTCACTAACGGATCATGGCAATGAGTCCATAAACACTTCTCAGCAAAATACTTCGAGAAGTTTTTAACACTCAGTCAAAGCTGACCATAGAACAAGCTCATTGTTTTTTCCCATCTAGACCAGAGGTTGGCAATCTATGGTCCAGATATATATTGCCAGCCTGTGAGTTCCTATCATCTTCTAGTCTATGCTCCTCAAACTTTAATATGCCTACAAGTCACCTTGGTATCTTGTTAAAATGCAGGTTCTCATTCTGTAGGTCCAGGTTGCAGCCCGAGATGCTGCATTGCTACCAAGCCCCCAGGTACTGAGCTGCTGTACGTCCAGGGAACACACTTTGGGTGGTAAATTCCTATGTGACCTGATGGAGATGCCCCACATCAAGCTTCAGATTGCAGCTCTCACCTTAGGAATATCAATCCTGTCACCAGGCTGTCGCCGATGCCCTCTGTATACTGAGTCCTCTTGAACACACATGCATTGGAGAAGAACAGGAGAGGGCACACAGTGTGATGTTCTTTTCCCTTTCCTGTACCCCTCCACATACACTTGCATGTGCCCATACAGACACACACACAGAGACTCATTTGAGGGCTTTTAGGGGCATTTATAGGATGCAGCAGACAGCACATTAGCCTGGGAATTAGGACTTCCGAGTTCTAGCATTGCCTCTGAAATTTTCTGTCTGTGTGATCTTGGCCAAAGCACTCCAGTTTGTCTGCTTCCTCCTAAAAGGACCCTACTCAGAAGCAAGTACAGTCCAAAAGCCTCTCGCAAAGCCAACTCGCCACCTGACCCCCAAGATGCACTTTCTTCCCTGGGTTAGGGGCTCTGAACATGGAAGGCATACAGTTGTGGCTGTGGGTGCTTAGCTGACTTCCCACCAGGTTTGTGGTGTGGAGTGACTGACGAGCAATAAGACTCAGAGTGTCAGCACTTGCAGGACCCCAGCACCCAGCCGGTCCAACCTCTTCACTGAACATCACGTCCCTCCTTGTTTATTCATCTTGTTTAAAACAAGCAAAGAATCCCAAACATCTTTGCCCTGGAGCATCAAGCAAGGCTTAGCAATTAAAAAATGCTTAAAAACTACAATAGATCTTACAAACCGTAACAGCATTTTAATGACCCTGAAGTAAATCCTTGTTTAGGAAAAAAAACAAAAACACAAAAAGGCTTTTCCCTTCCAACTTGAAAGTATCTTCACCCCAGTGGCACTGTCCTTACTACAGGGGAGAGGTTTTGATGCTGGTTGAATGGGCTGGACCAGGCAGAGCAGGCTGGAGGTCAGGAGACCTGGGCTTCAGGCCAGCTCTGGCAGTACCAGGCAAGTCACTTTCTGAAGCTGCTTCTCAGTTTTCTCATCCATCAAATGGGGATAATGATAAGATAGCAAACACGTACTGAGCACTTAATATATACTAGGCACTATTATTTGTATTATGTTATTTAATCCTTACAAAATCCCCAATCTATATGTGCCATTATATCTAACTTACAGATGAGAAAACCCTAACTTGGGGAAGATTAATTCCATGGCAAATGCCCGTAATGAGTCAGTCTTCTGGACTCCAAACTTTTGCTCACATCCCCTGCATTAAACCACTTCTCCTTGCACTGTAGCACCCATAGAATTTCTGCAAGATTCAAATAAGAAGAGAGATGTGAAAAGTCACTTCATAGTCCTAAGTGTTGCATACATATTGCTGTGGTTGTTATGGTAAAGCCATGAACGCCAAGGACAAACATCTCAGGCACCAGAGTAGGGGGTTCTGCAGGGAGGAACTGGGGCTCTTCTCAGAGAGTCTCAGATCTAACCATTTCTTAATTCCAATTCTCTGTAATCTGATTGTGATATCCATCTTTTCTCTTCCAGAGACCCCACTGCTCAAACAGGATAAACTTCCCCATGTCTGATTAGCCCCATCACTTTAAGAATTCCTTGTGGTCACTCAGGAAAAGTGTGGTCCACACTTTTATCTTCAGTTTTCATCCTTCTTCTCACAGGTGGGTAATAAGAGGTGGAAGGGAGGGGAAGCTGAAGTTTCCTCCTTTGCAAAGCAAGCTGCCTTTTAATCCAATTCTCCCGTCTCCCATTCTCTCATTGTGGTTATGGATTTGGGCAGCCTCTTGCTATGGTTACACAATCTTTTGATTAAATGCTGCCAGCCAGCCAGCTTCAGTTTCAGAAAGTGAATGAATAAACAAACTACGACACTAAACCAAAGACAACTCGAGCCTTGGATATAGGGGGAGCTCTCTGAAAGTCAAGATAATTGGGACCATAGTAAAAGAAGTATAGAGGTCTGAATAAGGGAAGAGAAAGGGATCCTTATTCTAGTTGAATTGGGAAGGAAAAGTAAACTGGATTTAAACATGTACTAATGATAATGGGAAAGAAATATTAACTTTATTTGGTGTTCCTTTGGGCTTTTGAGTAGAAAGAGCACGATATTTCACGTGAGACCTCAAGACACATACTGGATCTTCCTGTACTACACTCTTTGACACTTGAAGATTTCCTAACTCTCTTAGCCTCAGTTTCTCTGGCTGCAAAATGGGGATAATGCCACCTACCTCATACATCACAAGGAAGGTTCAGTTAATGTACGTAAAGAGCATTAAGTACATAACCTAAACTAAAAGCTTAATAAATGTTTGTTCCCTCTTTATCTACAGAGAATTAGAAATAAAGAACAATTACTCTGTACCATGACCTTGACCAAAGAGAGACCTGGATAGCTCAGGCAACTTTTACCATTTACTTGAATGCAACCCTCATTGTGGCTATAACATTGTGTATCAACATGTATTGCACTTAAATTTTGGACCCACTTCAAACTCAATAAGAATTTTCTAACATAGGAAGGTAAGAAAAACATCCACTCATTTTATCAAAATAAATGATAGAGTTTCCCCTATATCCTAATAGTTCTTTAACTGGGAGTAAGTAGACTGACTAATAGCCTGCAAGTTCCCAGAGGGTGGGATCACATCCATCTGGTCTACCCCAGGGAGACCCACACAGGGCACGGTGCCCAACACACGGCAGGTGCTCCACAGACAGGTCCCTGCCTGACAACACCACCTCTCTGTCAGTTTACTTTTTATCTGGGGTACTTTCGCCCCACCCTCCCCCTTCACTCCTAAGAATAACGTACATTCTTCCAGAGTAGGGGATGACATACTCATCAAACTTCCTTTATTTTAAACATGTTAATGCTCCCAAATTTATATCTGCATCCTGGACCTCACCAATGAGCTCTAGATTCATATATCCAACTACTTGCTCAGTATCTCCCTCTGGGTGTCCAATCCAAAATAAATTAACACAATCAAAGGATCTTGAATAAGCCCTCCAAAGAACTCTTAAGTCTACCCTCCAGCAAATGAATAAGAAATATAAAAGTCAGTCCTCCCCCTAATTTTCCTCATCTTGGATAATGGCACCATCATCTGTTCAGTTGTTTAGTTTAAAACCCAGGATTCATCCTTGATTCTTCATCATCGGTCCACATTGAACCCATCAGCAAGTCCTGTCTGCTTTTCCAAAATACAGCCATCCATAGGAGATAGGTCTCAGGACCTCTCCTAGATACCAAAACCCACGTATAAAATGTTGTCGTATTTGTACATAACCTATGCACCCTCCCCATATACTTCATTCACATCATCTCTAGGTTACTTATAATACCAATACAATGTAAATTCTATGTAAATAGGGAACAATGACAAGGAAAAGTCTGTACATATTCAATACAGATGCAAATTTTTTCTGAATATTTTAAATCTTCAGTCAGTTGAAACCATGTTAGAAATAGAGCAGTGAACAAAAACAATGCCTGGACTTGGGGAGCACATGTCCTACTTAGAGGTGCAAATAATAGACAAAGTAGAGATTGCTAGGGGTGCAACTATGATATGGACAGTTAGGAACAACCTCAAGGAGAAAGTAGCATCTGAGCAAAGAATTGAGCGAGTAAGGGAATGAGCCATGCAGAGGTCTGGGGACAGCTCAAGAGTGCCTGGCTTGCTCAAGGAAGAGCAAGGAGGAGCCCTGCAGGCCATCATGAGGGCTTTGGCCTTTGCTCTGAGTGAGATGGGAAGATCTTGGACCGTATTGACTAAAAGAGAGACCAAAAGAGAGTCACAGTCTGCTTTACATTTGTGAAGGAACACCCTGGTTGCTGTTGAGAATGAAGAAAGTTAAAGCAGGAAGACGAAGTGAGAGGTTAGTGCAGTCGTTTAGCCCAGAGACGATGGGGCATGAAGGAACGGACAGCTCTGTGGTTAGTTAGTGATGGGCAATTGGACCCTGGATGTAATTTGAAGGCAGAGCTAGTAGAGTTTGCCAACTGAGTGGATTTCTGGGAACTGGGGCATCAAAGTTGAGTCCAGGTATCTTGGCTCAAGAAACTGGACAGGTGGATTCGACCTTCCCAAAGACAATGGAGACTGTGGGTGAGGTAGATTTGTGGGACAGAAAGAGATCGGGAATCCAGTTTTGCATGTTAAGTTTGAGTACATTCAGATGTGAAGAAGGCATTGAATAGGCAGTTGTATGCACAAGTCTGGAATGCAGGGGTTGTTCCATAATGTACATTTGGGAATCATCAGCATAGAGGTGATATTTAAAGTCAGACGACTGGATGAGAGCACCTAGGGAGTGATCCTGGGTAAAAAAACAAAAACAAAAAAAAAAAAAAAAAGGAGAGAGAGTCCACAGACCCTGGGATAATTCAAGGTTAAAAGAATGCAGAAAGGCTGGGTGCAGTGGCTCACGTCTGTAATTCTAGCACTATGGGAGGCCAAAGCGGGAGGATGGCTTGAGGTCAGGAGTTCAAGACCAGCCTGAGCAAGAGCGAGACCCTATCTTTACAAAAAAAAAAGAAAAATTACCAGGCATGGCAATGTATGCCTGTAGTCCCAGCTACTTGGGAGGCTGAGGCGGGAGAATCTTTTGAGCCCAGGACTTTGAGGTTGTAGGGAGCTATATGATGCCACTTGTACTCTAGCCTGGGTGACACAGACCCTAGCTCAAAAAATAAAAATAAGATGTAGGAAGAATCAATCAATAGAAAAAGATATATAACTTCCTCTGACACTACAAAACAATTCAAATACCTTGTCTGTAAGCCTTATGTGATCTGACCCAGTCTTTCTCTCCATCATCCCTTGCCCTCTCCCATCCTCATTAATCAACAGCCACACTAGACTTCACTTTTTTCCTCAGAGAGGTGAAACTCATTCTTCGTTCAATACTTTGGACTTATCTGGAAAAATCCTCCTCCAAACCTTACAGCTGACTCCTTGTCACTTACGTCTCAGGCTGTTATGTTGTTTCCACGGAGAGCTATTCCCGACCCTACTCCCTACTCAGTTCACGTTTTCCTTTACCTTGGTCTGCCTATCTACCTTTCTTTTTATTCTATTGCACTTAACGCTATCACAGATTTTCTTATCCTTTCCAATCTTAGCTTACATTCCACCCACCCTACTCCCAACCTGGCCCAGTACACCTGATGGGGTAAAGACTCTCCTTTATTCCTCTAATCTCATGGTCTTAAAGGGTATTCAGTCAGTGGCCAAGGCAAAGAACAAAACCAAACTGCGTCTCTACCGGTTGCCTGGTGCCTTTCAGACGGCCCCCAATGAAAAGATTGCTTTTTACTTGTCTGTTCATTTGATGAGTATACATTGAACCGACCACTCTAGAAGCTGATGATCCAACAATGAACAAACAGATAGGATTCTTCTTCCCAAATGCTTAAATTCTGGTCATGGAGACAGACAACAAATAAGTAAATGAATACATGAACAAAATAATGTCAGATGAGGTTAGATAGTGTGACAATAAAATAGGACAACGTGACAGGGCGTATGCAGCTGTCTGAGACAGCAGCAGACTTTTAGATGCATTTTAGATACGTGGTCCTCCCCGCTGGTTTCTGACTTAGCATTAGATCTAGACCACCTTATGGTTCTCTCCTTGCCATGTGCTCAGTGCCTCCGCTCGGGAAACCCCAGGGCTCCCTTGTGCGACCTGACTCCATCTCACAGGCCAGGAGCCACTAGGCCTGAGGTCCAGCTCCTATTTGTAACCCAGCATGTCCCCCGCTCCATCGAATGCCAAATCCCATTGCTCAGGGTGTGACATGTGTGAGGACTGAGTCCGCGTGTTTGAACTGGTCACGTTGCCCCATTGAGCTATTGATTTAAATCTTTCCATGCCTAACTGAATCTTGGGTTAGGCAGCCAGATGCCTCTGCAGCACACTTGGCTGTGGCCCAGACCAGCCGAGAGGACGGGAGGTGGCAACACTGACATCTCTGCTGCATGGAACAGAATCATACATGCTCCTGTCCCAGAAAGCCATC
Organism: Mirza zaza; assembly: GCA_008750895.1. NCBI lineage: Eukaryota > Metazoa > Chordata > Mammalia > Primates > Cheirogaleidae > Mirza > Mirza zaza. The sequence continues at coordinate 1,074 of VSMD01136259.1, read as the reverse complement.
TGCTTTGCCCACAGAACAGGGGTTCAAGTATATTAGGACACAGCAGGATGGGCTCCAGGTAGAATAAACACAATTAATAGCGTTCCACTGCTGAAGAGCTCAGGCAACCTTGATGCAGAGCTCTTCACATCCTTGTTAGGTAAGTCTTTTGGGAAGATTGTATCCATAAACATGGATTTGGGCATCATACAAATCTGGGTTTGAAACAGCCTTGCCACTAACGTGCTGTGTGACCTCAGGTGACTCACTCAACTTCTTTAAACCTCAGTTCTTCACTTATTCAAGAGGGATAATGCATCTACCTATCTGTAAAGTTGGTAATGAAGATGGAATAAAATATATAAAGGACTTAGAGTGTCACAGCACATATGTGACCCAAGAGCTTAGACTTTTGGAGCTGAAAAAAAATTAGAGATCGTACCTTCGCTGAAGAGATGGGGAAACTGAGGCCCAAAGATGGAAAGGGATTTATCCAGAGCTAGCCAGTAGGTCAGCCAGAAAGAGACCCTCAGCCTCTTGTTCCTACACATCAGGTTGACTTCCTGGGGTTTATCCCAAAAAAAAAAAAAAACTGAGAAGGCCCAGCCCCATAGCTCCTGGCTCCAGCAGCAAAGGTTCTCTACCTCATGTAGAAGTGGCTGGGGTGAGATTTGTCCTGGGACTGTGAGGTCCAGTGGTACACACTCTGTAGGTTCAGTTCAGCCGCACCAATCTGCTGCCAACCACCAGGATTGCTCTGACTCCTCCTCATCCAGGTGTCCATGTGCCTGCAGGTTCAGGGCCAACCACACAGTGAGTTGAATTCCCTCTGTAGCAGGCTATAAAAAATCCAGTACAATCAGAGTTGACACCTCTGGATTTCTGAGACCTTGAGTGCCAACTTCCTTGAGCTGCTGTGTGCCCCTCAGCCTCATATTGGACCCCTAACTCATTTTCTAACTTTGGGCAGCTGTATCTTTCTCTCTCCTATCTATATTCTCCATCAGATGTCTTCCAGAGAATCACTGCCTGAGAGAAAGATGCCTGAAAGATAGCGAGTCCCGTGGCTAGATGACAATGACCGTAATCATGGTG